>JAUZNC010029470.1:0-21214 GCA_034780395.1 Vannuccia rotundouncinata | reverse complement strand
ACCCAAAATGATTTCACATATTTTATGGTTCGAGCTAACACACGTTTTTGACCTTTTTGGTCTATAATAATTTAATATATATATACGTAAAATGCAATTGCGTAATGGAGATTAATAATACTCATTATTATACATGTAGTGGATGTTGAGACGCAGAGAGTAATTATAAAATGCTAATAAAAACCTGTATCACTGGTCTTATTGCGTCTCAACATACCTCTCAACGTACCGCAGAAAGCGCTTTTCTTCTATATTATTTTTTTTGTAATATTTCACCGAGTGGCTTAATCATACAATGATGAAATATGAATAAAATAGGCGAAACATTTAATATATATACGTAAAATAAAATTGCATAATGGAGATTAATAATACTCATTATTATACATGTAGTGGATGTTGAGACGCAGAGAGTAATTATAAAATGCTAATAAAAACCTGTATCACTGGTCTTATTGCGTCTCAACATACCTCTCAACGTACCGCAGAAAGCGCTTTTCTTCTATATTATTTTTTTTGTAATATTTCACCGAGTGGCTTAATCATACAATGATGAAATATGAATAAAATAGGCGAAACATTTAATATATATACGTAAAATAAAATTGCATAATGGAGATTAATAATACTCATTATTATACATGTAGTGGATGTTGAGACGCAGAGAATAATTATAAAATGCTAATAAAAACCTGGATAACTGGTCTTATTGCGTCTCAACATACCTCTCAGCGTACCGCAGAAAGCGCTTTTCTTTTATTATGTTTTACTCATTTAAATGCTGCCAAGAGAAGCCCAACTTCGAATTAAAATAATATTTAACAGAATTATAAATATACTATTATTTAATTATATATTTATTTAATATACATACAACCTTTATAAACATCAACCAATTTAATACTGATTATATGAAGAATTTAAAATATACATATATTTATTTTGTCTATAAATGTCATATAATAAATATATATATATATAGTAGACAATCGGTAGTATAAATAAATTTTTATATTTAAATTATGTAAGTCAAACAAATTTATTCTTTTAGTAAGTCACAGTATATTAAATGTTGATTTTTAAAACACCTCTACGATAACAAAGTATAAATTCAATCAGTTCTTTTTCATTAAAATTTGCTGTATAAACAGTCTAAAAATTCCCTATGCTTTATTAAATAAAAATCTCATACATATTATTTTACTTTATATCAGTAAAGAATTAAAATAAATATAGGATTTTAAAATATTCTCCTAGTTATACTCGACTCGTCGGTAAATTACTGAAATGTTTGTTCAACGCGATATTTCTTTTAAAGGTGTCAATAAAATACATTTTTATTTCAGCTGAATTCAATAAGTAAGATATTATATACTCTTATGCTTTTTAAAGCTAATTTGTTGCACAAAAACTGTCGCCCAACTTCGTGAAAATAACCTGAGATCAACTAATTGTGAAAAGATTTTTTCGCACTCATCACAATTTCTAGATTTTAAAAAGGAGTAAGTGATGTGTAGCCACTAGCTACATGGAATAGCACAATTGAGTCTTCCACGTACTTAGGATACTATAATTCGGAATCTTGTAGTTGCTGTACAAGTTCAATGGCTAAGGAATCAGATTTAGCTGAAGTACTTGCTGAATCGTCAGTAACAACTGCCTCAATATCCTCTATAGTTTGGAAAACTTCAAAAGAGACACGATCTTAGTAAAGTGATTTCTTTAATAGCCCCTCCCACCATATTCTGAACAGCATCCAATTGCACAGCATTTATTCAGAATAATAGTTCATATAATTTGTAAAAAGAAATAAAATATATATCCTAAGTAAATAGCAAATCAGGTAAAATAAAAACACTGCAGAAAAAACGAATTTCTATATTTTAATCAAGTCTTTTCGATTATACTCTATTTTCGATGTAAAAATATACCTTCTCCATATATTTCAATCGTGTTATCTAGATCAATTGTGACCAACTAATATAAAGGCTTGGATGGCTTTCTGGCTGGTTTGCTTGGCTGACTTTCTGACTCATCCGTGTCCAAAGGTAAAAGTTAGAAAATTTATTAGGAGTCCATGCTTTAACATAATTATATTTCTATGAACATTACAAGCTAACTAGAACTGTGCGCATCGATCAATCTTTTTAAATCGACCGTCGTTGTGAAAAATGAGCTTGTTTTACGCGAGCTTTCCAGTCCGCTCTCTATAGGTCCATGATATTTATATATATGTTACGTGACTTGTGCAATTCTCATGCACACGTACAATAACTAGTAAGAAGAACTTCGACGACTTTTACAAATAAGTATGAGATTTAGGGATCAGACACAAATAATACAATATAAATATAAAGGGAATATATAAAGATAAATCTGATAATATCAAGGTGTTTTCCTGAAATTCTGTTGTCAATGAATATATAGGGACCACAAAAATTATCTACGATTTCTAAAATGCGGGAGTTTCTATTATGATTGAGAACTGGTACCCTGTAAACACCTTCACCCGTCTTTCGTCTTACTTAGTGTTAATAGTCAACTCTTTCAGTCAATATGAAAAATAATATTGTGTAAGTTATACAGTTCAAATAATATATTATACTATTAATTAGTTAAAACTGATGATGGACTTGAGAAATTTGTTTTACTTTATCACTGTTCCTGAAATTGGACTTTTATTTTAAAAGTTAGTTACAGTGAATTTTGGATTCTAATTGTGAACTAAATTGACCCTTTTCAAAATGACGGACAAGTCACAATCGTTAGATAAATTAAAAAGCAGCATAGAACAAGCTAGAAAAGATTTGAAAACTACAGACGAAGAAATTAAAAAGCTTACTGGCCGAGATCCTGCAGAAATATTAAAGTACATATGTCTTTCTATAATAAAGTTTTACAATATTTGGAATAATTAATATTACTGTTATTTTAATCTTTGAAATGTGGATTATTAAAATACCTAAGTCTAAATATATTTTTTTTATCATTGGTACCAGGGGCGTAGTCAGAATTCGTCATGGGGTGTTCGTTTTGAAAGGAGTGGAACTTAATCAGAGAAAACCAAAATTTGTTTTTAGTTAAATTTAGAAGAGTCCATGATTAATATGAAATGTATGGTATGTGTACACATGTACGGCAATTTAGAAAAAACAAGGCAATTTTAAATAAATTTCATTTTGCTACTTTCAGGCTTGGTATTGGGCTTCCAGAAAATGCCTCAAATTATTTTGGAACAAGAAGTCAGTAAGGGTGTCATGGCTATAGATTTATGTGAAATGTGAAAAAAATGAAAGCATCATTACATATAATGCATATAAATAGGTGTATCAAATGCACATATAATATGAACTCTATTTGCCCTAGCATATGTACTTGAATACAATTCAATATTTTGAATGTTTATTGGTTATATTAAAGATTATATTTTCAGGGCCATAGGAGCTGGTTGGGCATTGGCCCAACCAATAACTAGCCTGCCAGTAGCGCCTAGTGCTTAGTCTGTGAAAAGAGCAGTCCTGCAGAATTATGTTTCTAAATGTGTGTAATGTAGCATCCTTCAACATATTCAATGGGCAAGTATCAAAAAGAATAATTTGTGTTAAGCACCAAATGAAACTCTACAACCTTCTATTCAGTTAAAAATTAGCTGAGACAATTTTATGAATAACAGACAACCTCAGCAAGACACTGCAGCAAAATACAATGTTGGCTGCAGAGGGTCAGAAAATAGACATTTATTCTGTCAAAACTTTGAAGAAAATATGGAAATACAAGTCTTTCAATTTGTTCTTTGACTGAATCAGTAAGTCCCTAGAAGAAATAGGTACTTCAGAACCTGATTTCCAAGAAAAAAGAATGCTCCAATGCGCTATGAAATTGGAGCAGGGGAACAATTTTATCGTGTGTCAGAAAAAAATCATTACCAGGTTATATACTTTAAAGCAGTTGATCTTGCCATCAGTACAATAACAAATTGTTTCAACCAACATAGCTTTAATATTTACAGGGAACTGATGATATTGTTGACACATGCACCAAACAATCTTCCCTACACAGAAAGCATTTTTTGATGATGAAATTGACCGAAATCAATTGTCTGCTCAGTTGCAAATATTCAATACTTGCTTTCCAAAAGATGAAGTGGGGTCTTTGAAGCAATGTATTCTTCTACTTCAAGGAATGATGCCTACAGAGAGGGAATTTTTTCAGTTAAGTCAGTTGCATAGTACAATTGATTCTAGGTGTGCCACAACAAAGGCAGTCAGTGAACAAAGCTTCTCAACTATGAGATGACTGAAAACCTACATCCAGAACAGTTTGACACAGAGTAGATATAACATGTACTACATGTCTACAAGGATGAACTGGACAAAATTGATCTAAGAGAAATTGTGAATGATTTTGTGTCTGGATGTGAGCACAGGCTCAAAATATTAAGGAGATTTTAAGGAAAATACTTTCATTTTTTGTTCTACTCTAATTATTTTAATATACTACCTTGCAGTTTACTAACTACCAACAGTGTGTTTTGTTAATTATATTAACATAATAATAAATAAGGCTATCTTCATAATTCATTCACATTATGTTAATCATTCTTATCTATTTTGTACAGATCCTGTTTAATGTTTACATAAATATATTTTCATTATCGAGTTTAGGTAAGATCTATTTTGTAACATTATAACTTAATAAATGTGAGTTTTGTACAGAAAAAAGGCTTTAATCTTTTGATTTTAAAATCACTATCTGTGGGTTGCTTGAAGCAGGTTTCAGGTCGGGTTTTTTCTTCTGTGACAATGGTCGAAACCCAGGTTGCAAAAAACCTGACCAGAGGTGCATTGGTTTATTGGGTTGCTCAAAACAAGTTTTCGGCAACTGGGTAGTTTTTATGCTAATTAGCAGCTAAGCCAATCAAAGGACAGCTAGCATGGGTGTCGTTCTTTAGTACATCTTGCTGTAACACACACTCAGACATGTTACACAATAATGAAGAAACCTAGGTTTATTATAGGAGTAGGAATATATGTTTAACAAAATGTTTATAATATTAGGTTTGTAATTTTATTTGGCTACTCTCCCCCTGCTTCCTCTTTACTATTCCAATAATTTATACAAAAGATGGCTTACAGACCATCTCAGCATGTGATGCAATAATCTTTGCCTTATTTTATTAAGTCTGTTTATGTTCCTTTATAATACTTTCATGTGTCACACATTATAATTAAATCTGTATTTATTAACAACTAAAGCAATTAGATATTTTAATAAATAATGTAGTGTATTACAATTGTTTAAGGATTCAATAGCACATTGCAAGACAATTTACATAACATACATCAACTGTTTACCAATTTATAATGTTATAGATAAATTCCTATTAAACTGTAGATATTTAATACAGATCCTATTTAACATATAATTTTTTGAGTAAGTGATGGTAAGTGACACTCTACACACCCCCCACACCCCCTGGCTATGCCCTTGGGTACACACATGACATTTCCAGGGATGGTCCAGTGAGTCAAAATGTGTCTTATGAGTTAGTAGATAACAGTGTCAAAATCAGACAATTAAAAAACAGTACCATGCTGTATTAGGGTTATTTATTAAATAATACAATAGAGCATCCTTCTCAGCCTCTAACAACTGCACACATGATGCGAAATTGAAAACCTTAATACAATCTGTTGACAGTGAAGAGACAATGTTTGCTAAACCTGACTCTGTTGAGATGGAAATACATGACTTGGTTTTGTCCAGGAAGAATGAAAAATCTATTTTAAGTGCAAATAGCTTATCTGATATTACTTACTGTATAATATAGTTGAATCCTTATATGTGTGTTGTTATTACATATTTCTGCATGAACAATTAATTTTTCTCATTTAAAAAAGTAAAGTTTGCCTATGTTGAATATTCATCTATATCAAGCCTTTTTTCTGGACCTTCAGACTTTGATATAGGTGAATCCCACTCTAATAAGTATAACAATATATTAGGTATATATATATATATAACAGACTTTGTGCTAAATTGTTATGGGCTAACTTCAACCCCTGTATAAATATTATGGAAGTTCTTATTAACAGGGAATCCTGTAAAGAGTGCAAAGCATACCTCTATAGTGAAAGAACTATTGGTATACCCCAGTGTTTCAGCTTTTTATAGTAGTACTGTTTCTGACACTAATGTATCACTGGAAAGTACATCTTCAAATAACACTCCTATACAGCATACTCCTTTGCTTACAACAGCTGCAGTCAGTCACCAACGCAGAAATACTTTAGTGTTTGAAACTGTCATGTGTACACTACACTTTTACTTCTTGTAGTGACATCTCTGAACTTTTCCAATCAATGTTTCTTGATAGGGAGGGGACAAAACTATTTTCAATGTCCTATGACAAGGTATCATATTATATTAATTTTGGCCTCTACCCAGTTATGCACAAAGCTCCTGTTTCTACTCTTCTCTCAGCACCATTCTTCTCAATCTTATTTGATGAACATATTAACAAGTACATTCAACAGCAACACATGTATCTGCATGTGAGATATTGGGATATACAGGGCTCATAATTTTCCGATAAATATTGGATTTCCAGTTTTTTGACTATCATTTCGTCAGGTATTGTAACTTGCTCGTCTCTTGCAACCATGAGGTCCTAGGAGTTTCTGGTATTTTCCTGAGGAAAAATTACGAGCCCTGGATATAGAGAAGAATATTGTGGTAAACTAGAAAACTGTACTGCTGTTAAACAAGCTATCTCTATTTGGCCACAAATTTTTTGAAATATGTAAATGCTGTTCCCAATGATAATGTTCTGAAAAGTCATACACTAAATAATCATGCCTTTTCAATTATCAAAAACATGGTCAATTATCCACTGATTTTGGTAAAGCTTAATTTTTTCCTATCAGTTTCAATCTCATTTTATGAGATATTGTGTCAAAAGTTTGTTGTGACATGTGTCTCAAAACTGCAACAAAAGAATTCTTTGAAATATACAAGTTTGTCAGGAATTGTTCCTGTAACATAACTATGAAACATTCCCACAATGAGTTCTTATACTATCATTTTATCCTATTTTTTATATAGTTGTTATCTGATGTTAAGCACTTCAACTCATCAATCAGTAAGGCAATTTAGAATTTTTATTGTTTTCAAAATATTCTGTGTGGATTTATGTTGTAGCAGTGCAGTCTTACTAAGTATATGTTTACACATATAATTTTACTACCTTTTACTTTTAAATCATGCTTTTATAGCATGTATCCGATTTCTGAAATTTCATTTTGAACATGTTTCAAACATTGTTAAAAACGGATTTATGTTTTTTATGGAATTACACCACCCCACCCTAATTATAAAACACTATAAATTATTTGAATATCTATAAATCGAAATTTTATTTAATTCATGTCCAGATTTTTAAAGATCCTCCAAATAATTATATGTAAAAGGTATACATTATTAAGTTTACAGCCAAATTAGAATCCTTTATAATGAAATATTCAGCCAATTCTGGCTGCATTTAAAGTTTGAGTTTTACAAATTGTAATAAATATTGATTTAGAAAATGTTTAAAATTAACAGGATTGTTCATAGTAATTTTTAATGCCCAAACTTTAAATTGCATTCTCATTTTCTGTGCAGCTGTAACTTTTTGCATGTAAATACAAGAAACACAGTATCAATTTTAATTTATGCACCCTAACACTTGGCTTTTGAATTATATAAAATTTATTTCTAAAAATAAAAAATATATACAAAAATTGGGCAGTAATTATAAAGGTCTCAAAAGCACCAAGGCATGCACACCCTTAACTATTAGTAAATCTTAATAGTCATTAAATATAAACAGTACATGTGATTTTCAAATATTCCAATTTAAAATATGTTAGCATTATCCAAAATTGTCATTACAATGAGAGGGATGTGATTCTTCCTTTTTTTAAAGAATTTAATTCGATCATATTTTAAAGAAGCTTTAATATGCAAAGTAATATGTTTTGGGTGGGGGGTTAAAAATGGGTATTATGTTAATTTTATTGAAGTTACTATCTATAAGAGGTTCTTTTAGGGGCCCTTGTTTGGTTCAGTTTGTATATTTTATTGTGGGCCCCCATAAAGGACTTATTGAATAATTTTTGTTTAGTTTATTAACGAAAATGATCTTAATACTATCTATAAAATGTACTTTATGGGGGCCCTTGTGGTTCGAGTGAAATAGATTCCTTTTAAAAAAATATTATAATCATATCCATGCATTAAGAAAATATGATTAAATAATCTGACTGAAGTAAATATGTTTACAAACATAATTACAAACCATCCTACCAATTTGTCTGACACAAATAATTCAAATCTTGATGAAATAGGTATAATTACAATCATCTTTCTAAATTATATTTTCTAATCTGTTTTATGGGAATATTATTAAACATTTATAAATGA
This sequence comes from Vannuccia rotundouncinata, assembly GCA_034780395.1. Lineage (NCBI taxonomy): Eukaryota > Metazoa > Platyhelminthes > Proseriata > Coelogynoporidae > Vannuccia > Vannuccia rotundouncinata. Next base: position 12,751 of record JAUZNC010029470.1, on the reverse strand, counting down.
ATCGAATCAATAATATGGCATTCAGGCTTGAAATTCTAGTATATACATACAGAATATTGTTGTGTCCTTTTAAATATAAATATTATTCTTTTGATAAGCTAGTTGTAATCCCTATTTTTAAAAATAATTTAATGTTGCTATTTTATTGTATGATTACATTAGAGGTATTAATATAGATTTGTTATTCTCTAAATTTTGTTATATTTCAGTACTATTCATATTTTGCACTATTCTTTCAGTTTTGGTCGCCGGTTAATGGAAAATTCAAATAAGGGTAATGAGGGAAATCGACAATTCACGAATTTTGCTAAGAAGTAAGTAATTGATAACGTTTTCTAATCGATCGTTTTAGATTCATAAAACAATTTTTTCTGTTTTTCAGACGTCATTTAAATGACGACAGTCATTCCAATTTAGATCCAGCTTCAAAACGGCAGCATGTCTTCTCACAAATAACTTTCGGAACAAAGTCAGTATTGATACAGAATTTTTTAATGTATTCTTTTGTTATACAGTGTAATGCAAAAATCGATGCAAAATATTTCTATGATTAAAATTGTAGAAATTATTTGTCTATGTCTAAGATGATTTTTTCTATTACAGCATTATGGATGAAAAATAGAAGCTCTATGAAATGATAGTTTAATTAAAAATCTTTTCTTTAATGCTCTCTTATTATTCTCAAGTATGGTACAAAATGCTAAATTAGTTACATGGGCAGGGGCATTTGAATGAATTGAATAAGAACTAATTAAAACATTTTTAAGAGGCACCACCACATTCTACTGCGACAATCAATAGACCGATTTTTGACTGGAATTGGGGGATACGACACTGAACAAGATAAAAAAACATATTTTTTTGACCCAGCAGTATCAACTAGGCAAGAGAAATAAAATTCAACAAATCAAAGCATTGTATTGAAGAGATAGAATTTTCCAACTAGGTTGACTTCCACCACGCACTACTCGAATGCTGCACGAACATTACTATATAATAACCTCCCCCCGACACGTCGGATTGGTAGAAGAGAACCCATTGAATGGCCCCACGATCTCCAAATCTCACTGTCTGTGCGTTACGAATCGTATTTATGCCTAACGACCAACAAATCGTTGACATTTAGTTGGGCCAGAAAATCGAGTAGATCAAAATATTATTCGTCAGTGGTTTCGGAATCATTATCAATAATTCAAGCAAAAAAAATGTTGAATATTTGTTTTCATTTTGTTGTGTATTATATATTTTATTAAGATAAACACATGAGTGTTAAACAATGTTGTTTTATTTATGATATTAAAAGAATATCATTTCGGATAGTTTTGCATCATCCTGTATAATCTTCATTTAAGCGTAATTTGATAAAAAAATTAATGTGTTACCGACAAATGAATTAAAATTTATTATTAAAACCTTTCGATATCGTTATACTTTACCAAAATAATCGGTCAACTGCTCCATATTGATAATGCTTACATTTATTTATTTTTTATTTATGAATGAATTTAATTTATTATTAAAACCTTTGATATTGTTATACTTTACCAAAATAATCGGTCAACTGCTCCATTTAATAATGCTTACATTTATTTTCTTTTTATTTAATTTTTTCTGCAACCAAGGTTTCTCTCAAAATGCGCTATAATTTCATGGTACCTCTTTGAAAAAAATGTGTATCAAAATTGTACATATCATTAAGTATATTTTGCAGTATTAATATTGCATTTTACAAACTAAAAATATTGGCACATATTCCTTCGGAATAGTTAGGTGGAGAGAGTGGGAAGGCTTTATTGTGTAACTCGTTTGTTTTTGTGGTTACTAAAAAACTAGATTGCGCAAAATTTACTTTAAAAACTTTTTCTTTTTCTGAAGCCGTGACGTATCGCCTCAGCGTATCAGAGGGGATATTCACAATAGATTGGCTGGTAACCGGTGGGAGGGACGGAATGGTCCACCAAGAGTCCCGAAAAGAGAAGAGAATGAAGACACAAGGGTGGGCTTATACCTTATTCTCTTTGTATTACTATGTTTCCATATTTTGTATAAAATAATCGTGGGTCTATTCTGATTTTTTGAGTGTATTAAATTAAGATTGTTTCTTCTTTTTTTCAGAATGTTTTGACCTCCTCAGTAGTAAGAGTAGCAGAAAAGTCTAGACAGGAGGCCATAATGGATATGAAAAGGTCTGAAAGTAATGCTGAACAGCAGAGGTGAGTCAATAATGGATCATTTTATAATCCTCATTTGTATTTTACAAAGTAGAAAATCAAAATTTCTCATTATAACTGTAAACCGTGTAACATACTATTAATATTTAATATTTAATTTTGTTTACGTTGACCTCATCTGACCCTTTACAGAGGTAAGCGTATGCTTGGTGTTCTTTTGGGAACTCTGAAACGTTTTAAGACAGAAGCGGCTGTCGACGAGGCCTCCACAATGACTCAACGGCGTCATCAGTTGGACAGGAAAATAGATGCCAAAACTCGAGAAGAAAAACTAGAGTTGAGAAAAGAGCGAGTGGATATGTTCCGTGAGAGGAAAGATAAACAAATAAGGATTCGAAAAATGCAGCAAGCTATGAGGATGTTTGAAGGAGTGAGTTTCTTAGTATATACTATATTGATATTTGAAATTAGACCATTGTTTTTGTGATAATTTTAAACTCTTAACCTTTATTGTGTTATTTTTCAGTTTAAAAAATGGGAAGTGGAGATAGTTAATATGAAGTCATTTATTCGAACTGAACGGAAGCCCTATATATTTTATCGTCCAAGAATACACAATGATAGGAGTGAAAAACAACTAGCAAACTCGTGCAAGTCTATTGATGGTATGTGAATTCGGATTATTTTTTTTAATTTAATAAGTTAACTTTGTATTTTAAAGTATTTAATTTTTGGGAATTTTTAGAAATGATCTCAAAACGCCGTGTACCCATTGAGGACGAAATTGCACGATTAACAACTGAGCTTGAAGAGGCTAATCCTACTATAAAAGAAGAACATGACACTAAGAGCGGTAGTGAAAATGGTAGTAGCCCGAAGTCTGTAACCAAAAAATTGACATCCCATCAACATGATGATGCTAATCAATGCAATAGTAGCGATGACGACAGTGGTGACAATAGTGACGAGGCTGGTTTGGTTGATGTGGCCCTTGAAAAGATGGAAGAGGAGGAAGAAGACTATGAAGATGATATTGCAGCAGATGTTGCTAAGGTTGCGACAGTATCCCCATCTATCCATACTCGACGCGAAGTAATTATTACAGATGACAATAATGGCGTTAGTGTTACAAATCAGGTTTAAACACCACTTACTTTTAGATACCTCACAATTTTGTTTGTACATAATTTTTACATTTATTAATATTATTATAATTCATTCTACAAACATGTTATATTAGCAAATAGTACTATTTGTTTCAAACAAGTGTTAAATAATTTACATTGTCTCACACTTTAAAAGTTAATATTATCAGTTTTTCAATTGAAATACATTTTAATGTACATCATTCATACATAAAACATTTTATATGCATTAAATTATTGTGCCAGGCAATTTTAAAATGTATTTTATAATGTCAAGCAAATTTTTGTTTTTACTTGTGTGTATATTTTGTTAAATTATGGTATTTTTATTAATATTTCATGTCTTATAATCGTAAATAAAATTGATTCGTACTTACAAGTTTTCTTTTAATTTATTTGTATTTTATAGAAATTCTTAGAATAAATGCGAGTTTGTTTTTCTATTTGATATTTACAGGAATAGTTTATTCTATTATTTTATTACATGTACAACTTTTCCTTTTTAGTAACACTAAATATCATTTAATTCATTGTTATGTTACAACAGTATATTTTAAAACTACAAACATATTAATAAATCTAATTACTTTATTTTCAAATATAATTTTAGTTAAAAAGCGAAATTTGATAGACTACGGGAAAATAATATCACACATAATGGAGACCGTTGACGACAGGCGTCAGTTGGTTATTGATCGGATGGAGAAGAGAAATGAACAGCGGCGCACCGAAGAAGATATTCGAAGGCAACAGAGAAAGGCGGTAGTTTGCACAAGTGAAACACCTAAATTCTTCCAAGAGAAATTCCAAGAAATGGGGGATAAAGTGAGAAAATATATTGTAGCAACTGATGTAACACCGGTTGGAACTCCGTTGGCTAATCTTTTTGATGTAAGTGATCTATTGTTTTGATAAATAGTACGAATTATTATTTTTGAATGCCATCTATCTTTATTATCTCGTCTGTGTACTGAACTCATTAAGCAAACTTTTGTGTTAAATTCCGGTGAAATTTTGAGCAATTGTGGGTTTATTTAATGATTGAAGTTGTTTTATACTTTGTACAAATCTAAAAATATAATAATAGTTGATTGTCAAACTATGTTTTACGGCATAAAATAATAGATTCGTGTAATAATGATTCTGTCATGAAGTGAGAAGAAAATGTACGACGTTTGGCTAACATGCAGATAGTAGTAACATTTATAGAACATCTGTCGAGGGCTAGTGGAAACTATTCAATAATTATAGGGTGCTTCTTAAGTCCCATTATAAAAATTAAATTCTATTTTATTAGTTTGAGATCTATGGTTACTGTCATAGTCATTGAATTTTTTATAAATACTATCTATTTTACGTCATTTAGATCATTTGTTATTAGTTTTACATCTATGGTTACTGTTTATTGTAAATCAATTAGTTTATTAGTTAATTTATTTAATTAGATTTCAAATATTATTGCATTATAACTGATCAGAGTATCTATACCTAGAGTTTCGAATTTTAGCTTCTGTATGGTATCATGAATCTGACAAAAATCATTGGAGTGAGACAATTTAAAAAAACGATTACGAGATAGATTTAATGGTGAGCCACCAGCAATCCGTTTTATTAGAATGTAGGAGGAAAAAAGCGGCCTTGAATGAGGAGATGAAATTGATAATCAGTACACGACAACCCAACTATGTCACTAAGAATATGGCGGACGATAGGGCTCAAAACGATATTCACTCTAAAACGAGTGAAATTCACTGAATAATAGTGAATTTCACTCATAATATTGAAATTCACGTTTAGTGAATGAAATTCTCTTTAAATGAGTAAATTTCACTCAATGACAATGATTTTCACTCAGGAGAAGTGAATTTCACTTCTCGTTTTGTAAGTGAAATTCACTTCTCGTGAGTAAAAATCATTTTCAATGAGTGAAATTCACTTTCAATGATTGAAATTCACGTTTTGTGACTAAAATTCACGTTTTGTAAGTGAAATTCACGTTTTGTGAATGAAAATCATCGTCATTGAGTGAAATTCAACTAAATGAGTGAAATACACATCGAATATGTGAAATTCACTTAAAATGGGTGAATTCACTTAAAATGAGTGAAATCACTATTATTTGAGTGAAATTCATATTTCATGAGTGAAATTCACTATTATTCAGTGAATTTCACTCGTTTTAGAGTGAATATCGTTTTGAACCCTATCGTCCGCCATATAAGAAGACGATTTAATGAAGTAGACATGTCTTGTTCAAGTTTACAGCGTGTAATGACAAAGGATCTTGGAAACCAACAAAATGTCGATTTCTATCTCAAGAGGATCAGCAAAGACGTGTTGATTGCTGTGAAGCAATTTTGCATAAATATGACAACCCTATAAGAAAAGAGAAAAAAAATTTACCGACGAATGTGTGATTTATGCAGAAGGAAAAGTTTCTTCAGTAAATAGGTCATTTTTGTCCAAACAAAATCCCCATTTTTTGTAACAAGTAAGCCAACACCCTCCACAATTTATCGTTTGGGCATATATCTAATTGACCCATTCTTCACAGGCAGGGCAACTTACAGATAATTACATCAAAATGCTTCAGGATGAGTTTATCCCGGCATTACAAGAGAAAGGAATTTTGCATTCCTATCACATCATACAAGATAGAGCACCTGCTCATATTGCTATCATAACAAGGAATTTTATGAATGACACTTTCCAGGATCGATGGGAAGGGCAATTTGGTCCTACCACTTGGCAACCTCGACGTCTTGTGACAATGCTTTGTGGGTCATTCTGAAACCTAAGATTGTTGCCCAAAAACCCAAAATGTTGTTAGATTAAAAGAAATCATCCCGGAAGAATTTCGAATTTTTTTAGAAGACTGGCTCAAGTCGATCAACCATCGAACTTTTCGACGAATGCATTTGTGTGTAGAAAAAGGCGACTTACGAATTAAACCCTATCATAAAAAATGACTATATTGTTGTATTTTAATGTAGATGTTATATACTATCTATTATAGTATGATTATCGTGATTATCTTTTTTTAATAAAATTCTGTCGGGGACTTATGTTTCACCCTGTATATGGTATGCAAGAAGAGAGTGAAAAAGCAATCAATGATAAAAAAAAAAACAGTCAGCTTCTTCCAAAAAGTATTGCATAATATGTAAAGTCAGAAATAATAATTGTACAGTTTATTTCATCGTTTTTTTTTAATATTTAGTGAAACAACTTTGACGATTAAGGAAAACTGAACATCATAATTTTACATCAATGTTTTACAACTTTTCAAAATAAATTCGACTGCACCGCACTAAGTTACATTTCTTACATATGGGAATACAGGATATCATTACTGGTTACAAAACGTGGGAGTATGTTTATGACCCAGAAAGAAATGACCCGTTGGTACCCGAGGACACACTCCTCGCTGTACCTTCTGAAGATAAACAAACGTAGAGTGATTTGCGATTGGTTATACGAATGAAGTCCTGCCAAAAGTTTTAAATGCTACACAGCAGTTTCGATCACATCGTGTCTTACTGCATCATGGCAATGTTCCAGCCGACCGAGCTGAATTGACTTCGCAATGGTTGGCAGAGAAATATACTTCACTTTACACATTCAATCTACAGTCCCGATTTTTTACATGCAAATTTTTCGTATTTTCGGGTCAAATGCCAACTAGTGGGATATAATTTGATGACGAAAAAGCTGGATTGCATACATTCATGGAGGTGTTTTTTCCATTCCAGATAACAATCGATAATTTGCATCCAGAAGTTATTAAAGCATACGTTATAGCGCGTATGCAAAAATGTATCGATTGCAATAGAATTTATTTTCAAGTTGTAAAAACATTGATTTCAACTTATATTATTTTCAGTTTTTCTGTATATATTCATAAAAGCATTTTTCTGAGAGAATTCGATGGAATTATGCCTTGACACTTTTACCAATATGTTAAATTATATTGTAGTTTAAGATAAGATTGTCATAAATAAAATTGTTTTATCTTATAGATTTCTCTTATAGATAACTACTCGTAGATATCCTTATTACGTTTTCAATAGTAGCTACTTTAAAGTCAATATATACGCAACAATTTTTTTTAAATTTCAGTGTTTACTGCATTTAAAAAAAATTGTATAGGTAAATGTATATTCTAAACTGCATATGAAAGAGATATTTTCATTAAATTTTTTTCAATCTTGTGCAGAACATTGCAGCTCAATTGCAAGAGATGCAACACTATATGAACGAATCGGTGCTATTTCTCACTTCTTTTGACCTTGAACAGAGCAAGATTGAGATCCAAAATCTTAAAGACAGTTTCAACGACAAGCGACAGACCCTTGTACCAGTTAAAAAATTTGCTTTTGGCAAGCGACCAGGACCTACCAAGGCGACCAAATCCGCGTTGGTAGTTGATAACAAATTGAAAGAAGTATTATATAATTTAATATTAATATCCATTTATTATTTATGAATTATTTTAAATAAATTTAATATATCATATGCTATTAACTTAATTTTATCTTCTTTTAAGTCGATCATCAATAATAAATAGTTAATAAATAGACAAACTACACAGATTTAAAGAATAAAATTTGTAGTACTATAAATTTAATACTCACCATAGATACAGAGGCTTTCTTATAATACAGATAAATTATTTATAAAAGTAAAATTTCAATTTTTTGTCTTATTACTATAAAATGTAAATTAACTTACGAGAATGAATTGTTCATCTTTGAAAGTTGTAATATCAACTGATCATAACATTTATTTTACTACAGCTAATTGTCGGAGATTCTGATGTCAAGCAACAATCTGCAGTGAAACAGAACATGTCGGTAAATACGAATAAGATTACTTTGGAGGAGAATAGCTGTGGTTTCACTGACGTCCAATCATCAAACAATCCACTAGTTCTGTCTGAAAATGAGATATCTGGTAAAGATGTCCTACTAGCCCGCCTTACAGATTGTGAGGTCAGAATTTTGGGTTCCCCCGCTGCCATGACTTTCCATGAACTTACCCGCTGCCGTATTTATGCTGGACCAGTGTCTGGTTCCATATTCATTACCGACACAAAAGACTGCACCCTACAGCTTGCCTGTCAACAGCTCCGTATTCACACAACTGTAGACTGTATTTTTTCTATCCATGTCACCTGCAAGGCCATTATCGAGGATTGTAATCGGTTGAAGTTCGGCCCTTACTCGCTGGTCTATAAAACTTTAAATTCTGACTATGATAAATCTGGACTATCGACAAGTGTGAATAATTGGAACAAAGTTGACGACTTTAATCATCTATCTCTTGAAGTTGCCTCGCCCAATTGGACACATATTTCAGCGGAGAAGCAAGCAGAATATGTTGTGGTTATTCCATCATGATTATAAACAAATACGTATAAACTATTTAAGTGTTCTTCGTTTCCATTGCTGTGATATAAATTAACTTTTTTTCTTTTTGCCTTCAATTCTTCCGAATATTTAGACAGTTTTATTTTTAACAAAAATAATTTTCGTCTTATAGACAAAAAATATTTCTTCGTTATATCCATTTTTATGATTCTATTCATTAATGAATAAGTATCGCAATTTTGATTTGTTTGCTAATTGTCATTGAATGTAGTTGTGTGCTATATTTGTATTCACTAGTTGAAGATACACATTAAATGCTTATTTCTTTATGTATTCTATTTAAATTACTTTTATATATTATGTACATCATTAGTAGATTAATCGATAATTCAAATAAAATTGTTAGATTTACATGGTGCTAATCATATTCTCGATTGACTCGTTAGGTTATTTTATTGTACAACAGTAGAATTCGCCAGTATAGTGTTCCAATATTTCAAAAAAAAATCGATCTACACAAATATGCGATACCTACGAACTTGTATATTTTTCAATTTCAAGCTTTATTGGATTATGTTAATAATAACGTAATATTAACGATAACGATCTGGAGTCAAAGTGTAACGATTTTAAGATTTATTTGTAAACAAAAAAGGTTTTTCAATCGTAGTATCCACAAGTAAATGTTAATTATTTATTAGAGTGTAAAGATTCCCATAAAATTGTAAGTACAATCTACTCTGGATAGACATTACACTAAATAAAGAAAATGGGAACGGGATGGCCGAGCTGTTCAGACGCTGGTTTGGAAAGCAGGGGGTGTTGTCTCGGATCAGGTTCGAGCCCATATTTCTCGTTCCTGGCAGGCAGCTGTGCTTGTCGTTCGATTAGCGACTCTTATATAGGCATCGTTTAGATTGTGTGTGTGTGTGTCACGATAAAGCCTTTGAAAAAAATACTATCTTTTCTTTGTTAAAATATAGTAGTAGCTATAAACATTACATGCATAAACTCTTCATTGTGGGTCACATGATTTCTTAGGACATTGCACATTATTATGTGTAAACCAAAAGCTAAATTTAATTCTTAAATTTATGGCTCCTAAATGTCCGGTTTTAACTAATGATAATGATGCACTTAGAAATATATATTATACTTCTTTTACTAAACATGTTATGCGGGTGTATATATTTTATACTATAGTGATGCTATCATACATAAACCAAAACGATTTTATAAGTGTCTAGCTTAGTCCCACCCCCCGCCAATATTTCCGCCAAAAAGTCTTACTAGATGTTTTAGGCTCCCAAAATATGATATAATAATTTTCCTTATTATAACTGCATATAAAGTAACATAATGCATATATATATATACCGACCCAAAAAATACTTGTGCTTGATATTAAGAATGTTTTTTATAATTTGCTGCATTAAATATTTTATAAAAATTTATCATTTAGGTACCTAATTCCCATAGTTTTCTTTCCTGTCTAATAATTTTGTAATTGCAAATTTTTATTCATATGTTCAAGTATACTTAATTGTCTAATTTCATAAAATTATGATTGTTGCACAATTGATATGTATATGTTTTGTTCCTAAATATATAAATTACTATATTATAAAAATAAATAAATAAACATTTTTTATTTGTTATGTCATCCTAATTATCATTATAATTCATGAAATAGCGCGCGAGCTGATGTGTAAAAATGGTAACGTCGAAAATGTGTTCGCTTCAGAATGTTTTTTTTCTTGTACTATTTTGCATAATTTCGCACACCCTAATTAATTGTCATGGTGATACTGAACCGCCACATCACAAGTACTCACAAGAAGCAAACGAAGGGTAAGTGTAGAAAAAATATAACCAAAAAATTTAATAATGTTACTTTTTATATTGTATAATGGGATTATTGAATTAGTTATGTCATTTAAAAGTCCTTATCATTTAAATCAAGGTTGCAGGTTTTTTCTACATCATTTTTAATATTAAAACACATTTTTTTATGCCTATGGATTTTCTGTAGTATTTAAGATGCAATGGAAAGTTATGGAATTACTTGTAAAGCCTAAGTTGTAGATCTCTGGCACAGATTCTCACTCTAGAATCAAATATTTATGCACACTAGCACAGAATCTCACTTATATATGGTGCACTGGCACATTAAAAAAATATATTTTTAAGTTATTTTAATATTTAAAAAATTTTCTTAGCAGTATTTATTTGAATTTTGCAATTTGAATAGTAAATCACCATTCTATTTAATTAAATTAGTTGTTTATAACAACTTATTTATATAGAATAAAATGGGCTATGTGATAATTTTCCATTTGATCATACCATTAATATCATAATAAACTTCTAGATTGTTAAACTGCTACATTATATAATTAAGACAGTGTCTAATACAATATTTTGATTAAAATATAATAAATTGACTTTAACAAATAATTTTCAGTCAAATATATTTTTAAAAATATAGAATATACAACAATACAGACTCATAATGTGTATATAAAATTAAGGGAATTACTATATATCCACCTAGCCCAGAATGCTTGCTATCAGATGCTTCAGAAAATGCTGATAGTATTATTAAGCATGATTGTATTATTTAATTGTTATTTTATTGATTAGCAAACTGTTTCATTTTATATAACATAATTATTTTCTATACACATTTTGAACACCAATATTTAGTATTTAACTTTATAGATAAGTTAATTATTATACATTATTTTATGGTTATTAATTATTATTTGGTTGTGAAATCATGTGTGCCAACAGTGGGGATCATTGGATTGAACAACACATTTAAAATTGTGATGCTTATTTATTTAAATGAAAAATAAACTCTAAAAAAATATGCATACCCTAACCTTCTTATCCTTAAAAGATGCCTATATTTCTGATAAAAAGCTCCTACTTATACATACATACTGCATAACATAGCTTTACTTAGCAAGTTATAAAAAGCAACTATGTTGGCTTTATAAATGGTTATGTTCATCAATGACAACTTCTTGTTTGTCCTCACTTGCTCTGATTAACGTGCATTATGGTCATCCATTAAATGTAAAAACTATTGTTTAAAGATTTTTGGAAATGCACCTTGCAAAATTAACATTTCTAACTTATTTTTGAGTAATATTAATAGGTGCAAATAATTTTATTTTTAATAAAACATAATTTGCATTGATTTTATTTTACCTATAAATAACATGTTTGTACCATCCATGTAAATAAAATGAATATATTTGTTCTATGTATATACCTATATATAATTGACATTGATGCTGGATTTTAAAAATTGGAATTATATTGATGCAACATAATATATATATACCTACAATTTAATATATGTAGAAGTATGTAGAAATTTATTTTTGTAACCCTTCTATTTACTCTATTTCTCCATTAAAAACAATTCTTATAGTTTTCTGGCTCTTCTATATTTTACATTATATAAATTTCATTATTAAACATAGGTTTACATTGTTTATTCAATTTTATTATGATTTATGTAAAATGAGCATGATTATTTAACTTCAATAAAATAGTTCCTGTGTTCCTGACTGAGTTTTTACTGGTTTTTATTTAATAATAGTGTATATAGCTCCTACCTACATATTTTATAGTAATCAAATTATGGAAATAAAAACAATAAAATTGATGTAAGTAGGTACATGTAGGTGTATATATATATGTACCTATGCTGTGTATAGATACTAAATTAAATGCAATTAAAGGTAATTAAATGTATAGGTTATTTTTTTGGTAATTTCTGGATTTCCAGTACTTTTGAGCCAATCTGTTTGGGTCTCAAGATTTTGAAAATGATGCTATACAAGTATAGTAATAACAGGCATGGTTTTTTCCGTATTTTTTGAGGTCAACTGAATCATTTTTCAGAATCGTCCAAAACTGTAACAAAATTCAATGTCATGGGGGGTGAGGGTTATCAAAATTTAAAAATCTTTTAGGTATTGAACTTATCATCGTTTTTACTTATTATCAATATATATTTCTAATAATATTTGTTGTTCAGTATCTTTATACA
>JAUZNC010029459.1:2625-15582 GCA_034780395.1 Vannuccia rotundouncinata | reverse complement strand
TAGGCCAACCTTAAGATTGTTCATTAGCTAAAATAAACAAAAAAGAAAATATATTAGCTATCCATAATTATTTACAAAGTTATATTTGTTTAGAGTAAGTTTTAGTGCAATTGCATTTGTCATCTTTTAGAATGATTTGAGTGAATGTGATTGGATTATACATTTAGCCAATCAAATTAACTTTTATGATGGATAAAAATCTTTAACGGAATGCAAAAATACTTTTGGAGCGTCGATTCAATCGAAAAAATTTCACTCGATATATCTTGAAAAGTTATTAATAAAATGTAGCAAATTATTGTTTAAACACCGTAAAACCAGGAATTATATTCAATCCAGAATTAAAAATGGTTAACACAAGCGAAACAACGCCACTGATCCTAACAAGGTCAACTTTTGAACTAATCTTTTGGATTGGAAATCCTGTCATAGTAGTTGGAATTGTGACTAGTGTTATGAGTTTTGCCCTGTTTACCGTGGACACATTCACTCCGAAAACCACGAAACTTATGCTGAAGTCAATGGCATTGGTAGATGTAATGTTCCTTCTATGCGCCATCGGATACATCGAATTCAAAGTGATTTATTTGAGATATCCAGAATCCACCAAAGGTCTCCGGTGGTTTCGAAAACATATTTACTTTGAGGGTCCTCTAGTTATTATGATCAATATGTGTGAAATGTTCAGAAACTGGCTGACAGTGTTGATGGGGATTGAGCGTTACCTAGTAACATGTCATCCCTTGAAGGCGGGAAAGTTCTGCACTAAAAAGCGATCGATAATTGGCATTTCATTCTGTGTAACTCTGACACTTTTACTTCGCATTCCAATTGTGATCCGTCAGGTGACAAAGTCATCTAATATCACAGAAATAATGAATATGTCTGAGCAAGCTTACAAAGTCCATTCCTTTTTTGATACAATTTTTCTAACTGTTCTTCCGGTTTTCATTCTCACCCTGTGCTCAATCTGCATTATGAAAGCTCTCAAACGTTCCAAGGCGCTGGTGAAGCAGAGCGCTAGTTGTAAGATCACGGCTACTCAATCCAAAGTGAACAAAGTTACCCGTATGCTGATGGTGGTCCTTATTATATTCGCCGTGAGTGGAATTCCCTGGGTCGTCTACACAATCATATCGCTTCTTCCGGAGGGTACACTTAGCAAGGGGTACTACAGGTTTGTCGTTAACATATGCTGGTTAATGAGCATCACATTTTCTGCATCAAACTTCTTCGTTTATGTTATCTATATGCCAAAGTATCGTCAGATTCTTCGGCGAATGTTAACCTGTGACAAACACATACATGAACATCGAAATCCCGACTTCTTATCGATGACCCGGAAGATTCATCACGACGATTCCGATCGGGAAGACCACGAACGTCGTGAACTTCTTTGTGTTTCCATAAATTCTCATCTTAATATCCAGACTCTAACTCCAACACGTTCCAGTAGAGTGTAATTCTTGTTAAATTTTAAATTAATTCAATATCACGTTATAATTTGTCTTCCAATCTAATCTTTCTATGAATGATAAAGTGTAAATATACCCAAATATGCATTGACTTGAATTCTATGCTTGGTTTAGCGCCGATCAATCAATCGAAAAGAGATCTTTGTCCATATTTTTATGTAAATAGTATTTAAGCAATTGTAATTACGTGATGAATCCGCTGTATTCCCAAAATTTATTATTATTATGCTATATTCGTATCTATATATATATAATATATAAATTTACAAATTCTAAGAGATATCATAAAAAACTCAGAACTTATTTGTTACTAAACATATGAATATGTTTATGTATATCTTAGCTAAAACATATCAATAAAACACACACCAAGTTGTTTATATGTACATATTTCTGTATAATAAATGTATTCTAATGTGTTTGGTTATTTTAAAGTTTGGCTATTAACCTTTTAAATAAATATATAAAATAAATCAAACACACGAATTTTTTGTAGTTAAGATATCTTTAGGTAGGATATCTTCAAATTAAAATAAATGACAACTTCAAAGCTGATCAAGTTATTTTTAACAATTATTCTGTTACTTCAATGTATTCTAGAACGAACCTATTTGAACCAGGCTTTCTTTCCTATATATATATGATTTTCTTTCCGATCAATATTACGATCAAATGACTGATTCCATTGTACACAAAGATGCAGAAATCAATGTAATTACTCAACATTAATTTCTGTCTGATGTTTCGCTTGAGTTGATGCGATTTTTGGAAGTTGGGTAAATGAAGTTTTGTTATTTGTTGAATACGCTTCAGAGGGAAAAGTTTATCTTGTTGCGATTTTGTGTTCATATTAATTAATCACATTTCTTGGACTTCTGTGATAGATATAAATATAGATTCATTGAGAAATAAGAAGGAAAAAACTTTTATATAGCTGTAATATTTACAAATAACGTTTAATAAATAATTTTATCTGCCAATTAGACATAAATTTACCCAACTTCAAGTTAAAGTATTTTTTAGACAATATCTGTCGTGATATCAATAATCTGTGTATTTGGAAGAAATGTTAATATTAAATATAGATACAAAATATATTATTTTACATAAATGTTGTTTATCTATTTTTATATATTTGAATAAATCGTTTTGGTGATTTTAATAAGATCTTTATTTAGCTCTAGCTGCTATAATATCTAAATTAATTAAGTATCGTTTACTTCGCTATCTAGAGTGGCGTATATTTCAATAACTCAAACGTTTAAAGTAATTAATTGTTGGAAAATTATATAAAAATAGTTATAAATTATTATCCATGTAATTCATTAAAAAGGATAATTAATTATTTATGAATTGAATATATATATATATAATATTATGTAATATGAAATCAATCATCTTTGTTTTATATATAATTTGAATTATTTTGATTACACATATTATTGCATTATATCCATCTAAAGGATGGTATTAATTATCCTTTTTTGTAAGCCATTAATTTACTTTCAGGTCACAGACGCCTCCCTCCAACTATCTGTCTGAAGGTAAAAGTACAAATTAACGAATAAAATATAGAAAACATGACTGTTCGTAATTCTTAAATTGATATCAAATGTCAGATTAGATGAAATCCTGTCATTACTAATATTCTAATCAACAAATAAAATGATTTATTTTTTATATGAAAGAAAGTTTCATTATTTAATTATTTCCAATTTTTCTAAAATTAAACGAAACAAGTGAGATTATTGTCAGAGAATTGATTCTGAAATCCATGAAATATTTATTTTTCACGAAACAAATAAATAAATCGCTTGAAATAAATATACCTTCTGTAAATCTAAATGTATATTTATTGCTACTCTATTTGTTCAAACATTTGAAATGTGTGATTAATGTGTCAAAATAGGTGTATATTATTTTAATATCTGTTTGTACATATGGGTCTACATAATATGACATTCAAGAGAGATATTTGTTTTACATATATCAATATTTCATTATTTGTTATATCGAAACATCATAATAATTATGGCAAAGTGAGACTGAAATCAATTTCTGCAAATATATCGATTGATATTTTAGGGTCATGCTAAATTTTTTTGGAAAAGGTTTACAGCTTTGTCGTGGATTTTTTTTACCGTTGAAACTGTTTTACTCCATGAAAGTTAGAGCATCTTGTGCGATTAACGTAGAAATTATTTATGGGAGGTTAAAACAACAAATAAAAAGTTAGAACTTGTTAATATTTTACACACATTTTATTATATATGAAAAAAGAAGGCGAAGGATATATTTCTTTAATTTATAAAGCTCCTTTGCTTTACCTAATTTTCTTTATTACCTATAGCAACAAATAACCGCTCTGTTTTGAAATACCTTCTCCTTAAGCGGAACACGCAGTGGCAGCCTGCCAGCTTTCAGCACGGGAAGATCTAAGGAGTCTCTGGTCTTTGCTCATTCAGCAGGTTTGAGATGCGCCGGCCGCGCGTGATGAAATCATTTAGGAATAACATTTAATTGATTCTCTGGCTTGTTCGTCCCGGAAGTTATCGCACTGTTGAAGGATTTTCAGATTGAAGAGTTTTTTCGGCAGAACTACATATCTTGTGTCGATCACTGAGCGACCATGTCAATTGTTGGCAGTTATACTCAAAAGTAATTAGAAGTTGGATAATTGTGAATAGTATATAGTCACTATAGACCCTTAATGACACTGTGACAAATGACATTACTATTTTAAAAGGAACAGGTAATCAAAGTAAACAGCGCAAAGCGATGTTTGTCATTAATTAATATTTTATGAATAAATTTCATTAATTAAGATGTTTTCAAATTTATTTTCTATTCGTTCTATTTCAAACATAACTATTTAAAAATAATATATAAATACGTATATAATTGAAAAGTATGCATATAAAAACTATTCTTATAATCTTTATTAAAATAAAGTTACATTCTACGAAATGGAATGTCTTTTAGTAGTGTAAATAGATATAATCCTACACAAGGAATATTTCATAAAATATAATCAGGCTTATACATTCATACAATAACGCTTTGTAATAAATCGTGTTAGACGCCATAAATACTTTCTAATAAGAACTAGGAATATTAAGATAATTGACAGTTTCAAATCCTGAAAATAAACAAACAAATCAATACATATATATTATATACAGAGACAGACGATAATAATTTCCAAAATTATCTCTGAAATATATTATCTTGTGAATTTGATGGAATGGATTTAGTTTTCGCTAAAAAAGTCGAAATGACGTTAAGTTTATAACGAAATGAAAATTTATTTATTCATTTTATTCATTACAAATCGATGAGTTGAAATATAAAAATAGAATTGTTTATATATTTATTGTAATCAGATATATGATGAACTTAATTTATTTAAAAATTATTTAGTACATAGCATTTTGATAAATAATTAATTAATGCTCATTCTGAATATTAGCGAATAATAACTTGTGACAACAACTAAGTTCCTAAATTATGAACTAATGGTTCCTGATTAATTATCATATTTAACAATGACAAACTAATAATTTAAAACAATCAAACCTCAGACAATTAAATTGCAAAAAATTGTTCTTTTATACTTTGAGATTAATGATTATTAAAGTTTCCGGTCTGATGAGGACAAATTATCTAACTCAGGCGTATGAGAGTTAAGAAAGGCGAGATTAACACTTTTTAGAAATTTTGGAAATTTAAAATCAATCGCATAGAATAACAAAAAATTACTTAGCAAATAAGAGATGTTTCTAACCAACAAAATTTAGTCAATCAAAAGTTTAGTCATATATGTATACTTTTTAAAAATTATCTAAATCGATTTCATAAAAATATTTCATATATATAAGAATAAAAATCCCGATAAATTATAAAAAAATTGTTTTCAAAAACATATTCAGTTTACTAATTACTAACTATTTTTATACTATTCGTCTTATATAGTGAAGATATTATTTATTTTGAACTATAACTAAAATTTTATGACAACAAGCTTTTTATAACCGTTTTTAATGGTCATATGAAAACTGAATTTTTTAACAGAGATCATCCATGAAAATGTCCTTTATAGACAAACTGCATTATTTGCTTGCTTTTAGTTAGTCAGTAATTACTCATTTTGGGGCTATTTATTTCGTGTAAACATCCAGCAAATCCTTTTAGTTCGTTTGTTTGACTGTACCAGTTTGGGTCGATAGATTTACCATTTTTATAGTTTTCGAATAGTAAGTTATCTTTGAAAGTATAGCTATTTAAATATTTAGTAAAATGTGTTGAATTGATGAAAAAGTAAAATAGCTATTTACACAACTAGTGCAAATTTTTCATTTTTATTGCACTCTACGAGATTAACATTTTAAGGCACGAGCCCGATGGGAGAGTGCGTTAAGTTAATCGAGTTGAGTTGAGTGCAATAATGATGCAAAATTTACACGAGTTGTGTAGAGAATTTTATTTTATACTCTGGCGCGATATAAAGGGTCCGATATAATTTTTATGTACATGCAAATTGTGTGCCTCTTTTATGCTTCAAACCTCTAATTGATTATTTTGTCAATTTATTATTTTTTTAATCAATTTTATAGCTATCAGAAAATTTAAATTAACACTGTTTAATTATAAAAGACAATTCGAATCTTTGGAGACACAAATTCAAATCGAAGTTTAACATCATGTCAACTCGTAATTTTTCCAAAGATATTAAAGATTTTAATATTTACGTTCATTTTATTTGCAAATTAGAAAAAAAAGGGAAAAAATTACATTCTAATTTTTTTATTTATTTATCATGATGATTCAAGTTATTTATTTATCAGGATGGTTTATGTGGTTTTCAGGATTTACAATAATTACGATTTCGACACTTGTCGTTTTAAAAATCAGGAAAATCTTTTGATAAAATTGAATCAATATGTTTTAAATTACTTAGTACTACACTATTAATGATTTATTCTTTCTATTTCATTTTAAATTCTTTCTTTATACATTTTTAATCTATGTCTGTGAAACTTGTTGTGTTATTGAGTTAGAATTTCTTTCAAGATAACTTAATAAAAATATATTCTTAAGAATGACACTAATTACGCTATTTAAGTACACAATCAATCAATATAAACAAAACAAAATATGGTACCAGTTCGTATTTTGTTTTGAATCATCGTTGTTCAGCGTCATTTATTGAATTAGATACAAATTGATATAAATAAAATATGAAGCTAAATAGAGAGATATAAATTGTCTATTTGCAACTCTCTTTTATATTAGGAGTATGCTCATATGAATGCATTCTATTATTACCGCGCCCTTTTTAGATAAATGATTAATGTTGTATGCCATTTTAATGTTACATTACACACATATATAAATGTTTAAATAAGTTAAAACAACAACATTCCTTATACTGTTATTTTATTTTAACTAACTAAAAATGTTAAATTAAATAATTGTTTATCAAATAATCAACTGAACTGAAACGAATCCGAAGATGTAGAAATATGCGAATGTAAAGCTGGGGTAAGTTAACTGGTGAGTATTTAGTTCCCGTATTTCGGAGAAGATCCAAATTAAATTCCAAACATATTAGAGAAACAGAAAAGTCATCTGAGAATTCTTGAAATATTATTATGAACACTAATGATTTTTAAAAGTCAACACAACTTACTTCTAGAGACTGTTGATAGCTCTATTCTCAAAGTTTTTCATAAAATCGAAGTTTGAATCAGATGAGTAAACTATGTACCTGTACATAATATAACTTCGAAAATTTATTTTATGAATAATTATTAAATATTTCCATTTTCTGACATTGAATATAAATACAATATTGTAACTTATCTAAATTAAAATTCAGTATAATGTACCTAAGTTCTAATATTCTTAATATTGAATTTTTACACAGATGATTGAGTGACCCTCAAACAAATAAAATTTCTGAATATTTTCTGGACATTTAACCTACCCTTTCTAATACAGTATAGGGTCATTTTTGTATCAGTTGGAAATACGGATAAGGTCACAGATGCTTCCTTTTTGAGATATTCACTAAAATCATATTTTTTGAGGTTCATTATTTAGATAAATGTCTATGACGTCATACTTGGACATTTTTTCACAAAAAAATTATGTATTTTGATACTTTATATACATTTTTCTATCTATTGATAATATATTATATGCATCCAAAATACATCCATATTTAAAGTTTTTCTTGCTTAGATAGGGAATTTACATGTTATATATGGCATGGCATTGGCTGCCATTTTGACAATGTTTAAGTGATCACATTTTGGTAATGCGTACATATGTATAGTTTAAGAATCTAAAAAAATCGATTTGCTTGCTATTTTTCGTGGTTACCCTTGCCCAAACAGTAGCATGACGTTACTAAAAAGATTTATTTAGCTGTAACAATAATAAACGAATTAGTCTTCGTCCAAAATTGGTCCAAATTAATTTACAGTTATTCAATTTTTTTTTATTTGAGCTATCCTGACATCTATATCTTGAAGACTAACAATCTGCTACCTTGTGTTTATAAGTAAGTGCAATGCTTCATTGACTGAGTATTCATTCTAGTCAGAAATTGGACAATCAATTAGATTAATTCCATAGAATGAACATATTGAAATTATTAGAAAGAAGAAAAGAAACTATTACGTATAAGGAAAATATTTAATAACAATAATACGTAACATGTCTAATAATTATAGTAATAACATTCGAAAATTAATAGTTACCGTTCCAACAAAATTGAGTGTATTACTACTGGTTTAAGTTTTATAATAAAATTATAATTAACTGAAACATAAATTTTTTCGAATCAATTTTTCGTATTATTTTTTAATATTTTGTTTATTTTTTTATTCTCAAATTTTATAATCTATTTATAGGTAGGTACTCGTTTTTAAACAAAATAGATAGATTTATCGGATTTTCTTTTTAAATAGGTAGTTTTATATTGAGTTTTCCCTGAGCTTACACTATATCAAAAAGAAATCAAAATTTTATTAATCGATAATTTTACCTAAAATATTAATTATTCAAATTCGATATTATTCCGTTTAAGAATGTATATTGTCAAAACTCTTAATATGGTGCAATGATTTAAATTTCAAATTATGTATGACAATTATACAATTATTATAATTATTAAATTTTGTACATAAATCGGAAGAGTAAACATGACCTCAAAGCATTTAAAGCAGATAAAGATAGTTAAATTGAAGAATGAATCCTGACAAAGCAATTGTGAATGATCATGATTTTATTTATAAACAAATTTTATATCATACGACTTGAAGGTTTAACTATAAACGCATTTTATAGAATACTACTCCTTCTAATTTTACTTCTCCTCTACTTCTACTACTAGGTAACATTCAACTAAATAAATTCAGTTATGTATCAAACATTATAATACTATTTATATTAATTAATATTACATGAATCAAAATGGATTGGACATCCAAAAAGAATTTTCATTTTCTCTATATTTCCAAATAACGATCGAATATTTTCGAAAGACAAAAATACACAAATATATCAGAGGACTTTACTAAAAACTAAATTCAGAGTTTTCATTGATATTTGTTGTCAATTCTGATAATTTTTCCAAAATGAGGATAAATATATCAATAGTTGCAAGAAGTACATCTAATTCTATTAAATTTGGAACCGAGTTAAAAATGGGATGGGGTGATGGTGTTAATTTTAAGTTTAAATGGTGAAGTGGTCCTTGAGTAAATTAACTAATAAATTCGTAATTCAAAATATTTTATTCCTATTGATCAAAAATAGTTTCGGATATGGTTATTTAATGCGCAATGAACCAATGCTAATAGTGCCTTATTTCTTGTAAAGCAATAGAAAAATATGTAATGGATCCCATTGATAATAAATAAATATTATAACAATTGCTAATTAATTAAATATTTATCTAGATAATTCTATATAATCTATATAAATTTATAGAGTGTATGGTAAAAACGCGATTTTATCGGAAACGTGTATTGTAATGTATTATATATTATTATACAGTGCAGAAACACAATCAACCGTTTTACAACCACCATTTTCAATGATTGTTTGGTCTTAATTTTTTCAAAGGACTTCTGCACATGATCAGAGTAGTGAACGAGGACAATTTATCCTTGACCAACAAATTCAAGACTGTCTCTTAGCGACTCCAACCACATGTTTGTGTCCTGAGAGTAAGGAAGCTGTTGGATCAGAGTGACTTTTTATCTACAAGGAAATCTTTTGTGGGGATAAGAGATATATTCTTAAAGAAAATTGGATGATAGTCACCCATTTCACGAATGAAGGCAATCTGAGTAAATTTTTTCTCGTACGATCTTGAAGTAATGAAAACCTCGCTGAAATTTTTCTAGAATGGCCATAAATTTGGAATCAGTTTCAATCTTCGACCAGTCTACAGACAATTGTCTTTTGGTGTATTCCATGATTCAATATTCTTCTTAGTAGAAGTTTACGTCAGTAGCATGTCTGTACAAAAATATCCTTTCGAGGTCATCTTTTAGGATTCGCTGAAACATAGCATTACTTAAATTAACGATATTAACCAAATGTCGTATGGACTTTTAATCTTTTTATCTCCCACTTCTTTTTATTTACCGATCTGACATGAGTGTTTTCAATTTATATTCTACATAGTGTTTCTGTGTTGCTTGTGAAATATTAATTCAACTATAAATAAAACTTTTCCATTAAAATCTCGGTTTTTACGATACACCCTATATATATATATATTTATAACATTGGTATATACTGAGTTTTATTAATTCAATCAATCTAATTGGAAAATCGGTCAAACCCACACAAATTTTACATTTATAATTCGTTCAAGCTTTGAGTATAAATTATTTTATCCAATATCAACCAACATAGCGAGTTTCTAACTTTGAAACTACAGTTTTATTTGAGATTTAATAAAAAATGAAGACATCTATTTAAAATAACGACAAGAGTGTATCAATAGGTAAAGATATAAAAATCAGAAGCGACATTAATTAAGCATTTCAACCTTTGCTAATTAGGATTCAAAGTTTCTTTTCCAAATGTTTGTTTCTTGTCAACTATTTTTAGTAAATTTAAAAAAATCTTAAATCTGTTCTAATTATTTTTGTGATATTTCAAATGTCAATAAATAATTACATAATCAATAAATAGCAAAATATTATTTGAGACTGAAAAATTAGCAAAAAAACTTTTTAAAGGACTAAAATATTAACACATGACTTTATGCATTACGTCCAACATATTTTACTTAAATATTTAAAATAATCGTTATTATGCTAGATCTATTTATTGGGATCTTGGTTTATACGAATGAGGAAATATATTTACAAAATGGAATATCAAATCCATAAAAAATGGTTAATGTTGTATATTTAATCAGGTAATTACTATGCAACTTATCGTCGGATTAAATATTGATCATCGAATTGCTATGGAAAATCACTCTTTATCTACTAATTGCATTAATAAACGTTTGAATAAGATCATGGTTTCCGTTGTGAAAAATTTGAATGCAAACATTTTTAAGAATGGTGGAGTGGGCATTAAGTTAATATAAAAAAGCATATTTTTCTTAGTACAAAGATACCTATTATAATTAAACTGAAAACGTACTTTATGAAGCAGGAATAGCAATAGCTTCATTCAATAGCAATTTGGATTTTATTGATTGATCCAACTTACCCTAATGTGGAGCAAGCTGAATATGTTTGGAAAAGCAACATCTAAATTATAGATTAAAATCTTTATCCATCTTTATTAAACTTCGTTATAGGAATATAATCTGGTACAAAACTATAAAAAATTATCTAACACAATTTTCACATGTCCATATCCATGTCCAATCAATACATTTAAACCAGTTTATAAATATTCCCGATGGTTCATATTCAATATCAAAACAACAAGTAAACAAGTTGAGATTTTTCTTCGTTTTCTTTATTATATTTTGGTTAAAAACAACCTCAGTAGATTTTGCGATTGACGTTATTTTGTAATAATTTGCAAGAGTAATTATCTATGGATCATAATGGTGAGATCTTGAACTATAAGATGTTCTAGGAGTAGGTTCAATGACAAAAATAATTTAATAACCACCCATAATTTTATTAAACTCAAAAAGATACTTTTAAGTTATATCTTTATGAGGTTATAATATTATATGACGTGATATAATAAGTGTATATTATCTGAATATTTAAAATTAATTGTATAAATATCATTTTAAAGTTAAAACAAAGTTAAAATATTTTTATTATAATATATTTAATCTCATTATGATGAACTTATCTTACTTATGATTGATATTTATTGAATCACACAAGTAAGTATTTTTAAAAATATGGAAATATATTTATAAATTAAACAGATTTTCATTTTCAAAAGTATTTTATTTATTTACTGTTATAGTTTACTTGACAACCGTCAGAGTTATAAGTTATGAAGATTCATAAAATTCTCTGGCAATGGATAGATAAATAAAATAAATAATATAATGATTTTTCACTTGAAAGACATTTTGTGAATAATAAACATTACCGGCATTTCCCATAAAGGGAGACTCCTACACGTCGGTTGAATGAATAAACGAGGATATTCTTTTGCATACAGCTGCTGCAATCTAGAAAACAAAAAGATCTGTAACTATGATAGAGGTATAATAGTAGATTAACTTCAAAAGTTTGTTTATATTAAGATAAAGCTAATGTTATATTAAAGGTATAACCAGCAAGGTTTCAAAAAATAATATTTGATTGTTATTGTTATAAATTTTGATAATTTATTTTAAATATAATTAAGTTAA
The DNA here is from genome assembly GCA_034780395.1 of Vannuccia rotundouncinata. Classification (NCBI taxonomy): domain Eukaryota; kingdom Metazoa; phylum Platyhelminthes; order Proseriata; family Coelogynoporidae; genus Vannuccia; species Vannuccia rotundouncinata. Next base: position 3,240 of record JAUZNC010029459.1, on the reverse strand, counting down.
AGTCGTACGTTAAATTGGAAACTTTACAATATTATAAAACACTTTTCCGGGAAGTTTGGGTTAGTATATAATCCCGCTATAATGTACCTTCAAGGGACCATCACAAAAGTACGTTATAGTCGAGCATATTACAACGGAATTATACTGAATATTCTCAAAGATCGATTTTATATTAAGAGATGTCCCGATCCCTGAAGAGATTTTGATAAATTATTCATTCCGTGACATTCCGTGACATTATGTAATATTGTATATCATCTTTTCATAACATATGTTTCCGCCGTACAAACTGGTTGATTCTGGCCGATACTATTTTATTATGTTTGATTTTGTTATTCATTTATATCTGTTAGTTTATATCTCTACTTTCCGATAAGTTGTATAATATTTTCTTCTAAATATATATATAATCAGAAAAGTGGGATTGCTGTTACAATACGTATAATGTCTAATTCTTAAGTCCAATCCAAAACTAAACCCAACAATCTTAAGTTCAATCCAAAACTAAACCCAACAATTCTTAAGTCCAATCCAAAACTAAACACAACAAACTTAAGTTCAATCCAAAACTAAACACAACAATCTTAAGTTCAATCCAAAACTAAACCCAACAAT
>JAUZNC010029448.1:0-21236 GCA_034780395.1 Vannuccia rotundouncinata | reverse complement strand
TATAATATAGAAATTTTCTATCATGGGTTTTGTTTCTCACAAATATAATTTTAATTTTGTATTATTTTTACTATATAGGTATACTTTCAAAATGACCAAAAGTATGTACAAGTTAGCTTATAATAAATAAAGAGGTGTTTGATCATAATGAACAAATGTTTTACATTCCAGAATTTTTTGGTGCAGTTGGTCTGTCTTCAGATATATCCAAAGAGGATTTTCCAACCTAGCTCAGTTGTATTAGTGCTTTTTTTATCAGATAATCTGTGGCAGCATGTTGATGTAGCGGAAAATAAAGCACTGGTTTGGACTTTGTTTGTATTTCACATATTTAGCAAAATATGCATAAATCTATCTCGACTCATGATATTGGGCTGCCAAAAAATATCTGAAGAATGTAAAAGATCTTTCGACCAATGAGATATTTATTTCTGGCTTGTAATTGATACCCATATACAAACAAAGTCTAAACCAGTGCTTTATTTTCCACTACATCAACATGCTGCCACAGATTATCTGATAAAAAAGCACTAATACAACTGAGCTAGGTTGGAAAATCCTCCTCAGATATACCTGAAGACAGACCAACTGCACCAAAAAATTCTGGAATGTAAAACATTTGTTCATTATGATCAAACACCTCTTCCCAAACATAGCATCAGCGGAAGAAGAGGAAGTACCTGAACTAACATCACTACTAGAGTTCCTATCAGAGTTAGAATAAAACTAAGTCTACAAAATACTAAAATATTATCAAGAGTAATAGAATATATTATAGAATTACTAATAAACACTATATAGAATAAAGAATAACTAAGTACGTAAATACAATAAAAATATAAGAATAAACAGAAAAATACAATAAAATACAGTAAGTTAGAGAATACAAAGTATACTATAAGATTAAATGTAATAAAAATATAAGATGAAATTCAATGACTTCTACCAAAAACTAACAACATGAAATCAAGATAACAAGCACAGACAGTCAGTCAAAATTATCCAAATCTATGAAAAATATTCAGATTTGCCGAATAAATATGTGGCTTTTCATTTGGCTGCAATGCAATTCTATTATATTTGTTTTCGACCAATCAGAACTGAGTATTCTTGAATATTGATTTATTTCTCCCCATGCAACAGGAAGTGGTCAAACATTTTGTTACACTGAGCACCAGGTTAGTTAACCATATCCTTGTTGATTTAGCTAGAATTTATTTTTAGAACTCCATAAAACTAGTATAATTGTCATGGCAAGACAGTCTTGGCACCTGTTGGGGGGTGAACATTTTCTTATGGCAAGACTGTCTTGCCACACGGGTACAAATGGTTAACAATGTTTTAAAATTTTATTAATTTCATAAACTAATTATTTTCTGAAATTTGTGGAAATTCACTATATTTATAAAATGTTGAAATATATTATATATATATATTATAAAAATTATAACTTACCATAAAAATTCAGATTTGATATAAAATTTATTGTTGATTTAAAGCATGTGATAGGAAAACCAGCCTCCATTCCATAACAATTGTACTCTGGATATTTATTAATTTACTCCAATTTAATTAGTGAAAGATAGGGTTGGGTATATGATGTATGCCAGATATATCCTTGTTAGTCTATATAGAATACAGCCTGGTAGAAATGGAAATATTTTTTTAATAGTTAAAATAATTTTATTAAATATATTCAAAGTGTAAAATAATATTTACATTTAACTACATAAAATAAATACATACAAATAAGAAGTATTAATTTAAACTAAAGTGCAAATATAGTCATTCAACCATTTATGCTATTGTTACTACCTATTATTAATAAGTTGTATATATTATTTTGACTCAGTAATAATTGCTTTTCTTGTATAACCAAAAAATTTTTAATTGCTTATAACCACTGCATTTATATATCTCTACACATTTTTGAATGAGCATAACACAAACATTTTTAAATAATGAAAAAAGGCCTCATTGATTTTGAAAAGATTGTGATGGTTTTACTTGCTTATAACCACTGCTCTACACATTTAAAAAAAAACATAAAAAACATTTTGCAATAATGAAAAAAGGCCTCATTGATTCTTTTAAAAAAATGTGATGGTTTTCTAAATTAAAAATTCTTTATAATAATATCATTCTCTCAGAATTCTACTCCATTTAATACTAAAATTTATTACTGTTTTGTATGGAATTGACTACTAGAATTAAACATCTATGAAGTAACATGAAATTAAATTTGCAGTACTTAAGATTTATTTTGTATAAATACCGCACAATGGGGTATGAAGTTATTGGTGTTAACTTTACTAAACTACAAGATAATAAGTTTCTAAAATTTTATCTTCACTAAAAAAATTAATTTGTTAAGTAATGTTAATCCCCAACAATAATAGTCTGAAAAGTTCCAAAATGTGCCAAATAAATATTAAAATCAAACGAAAATAAACCTTTGTTACAAACCTTTTCCAAAAAAATATTTTTTTTAAAATACCCTCTTAGTTTATTATAAAATTTATCTCAAACAATTACATATTTTTTATTATAAAATTTATCAGTGTATATATTTTTGTTCAAAAATAATAAAACATAAAAAAATATTTTAAAATAAAATTTTTCAGGTACTATATACATCAGGCGTTTGCGTTTAACTAATTATGAAATTTGTTAATAATAATAATCGTTTAAAAATATTAATTTTATCTTTAAAATAATATTCAATTTCAAGCAATTTTTGAATGATTGCATTCATTATATACTATATGTATGTAATATGTACTATAATATTTTACAAGAAATACTACTTTATAATTATTAAATAAAATATAAAAGAGGGTTTTTTGAAGTACTTTCATTTTCGTACTGTTTGTCTTTCATATAATTAATTATGCTATCTAGAAAGGTATTATACAATTTTTATATTTTTATTTATATAGCTATTCTTTTATATAAAAAATAAATCTTTATAACTATTTTAAAACCTTACTGCTTAAAGAATATAAATACTTTTTTAAGTGCAAGCTGAATTTTAACTAGTATGGAACCATAAATTTTTTTTACAGCATTGTCACAAACGAGATTTTGGCAATTTCCTATTATTCACATTTGTATAGATGGTAAATGTCAAGTTTAGAATTGTAAAAAAAATAATTAAAAATTGCTTTATTAAAAGTTAATATATTAACAACATAAAACATGATTGAAAACATATTGTTGGATAGTATTTACAAGTTTGACTAAAACTTTCTCATTTCCTATCTTTTTCCACCAAAGAAATTCTATCAGATAGGAGGGAAAAGGTGCCTGGTATTTTCAAAAAGTCATGAAGACAATTAAAACATATTTTTTTTAAAGAAATTTTTTTACTATGGTTAACTTGACATTTAGCTTATAAATAAACTTGTTAAGGATGAAATCTAGTTAATAACAGCCATTGATAAAATTGTATAAGCATACAATATCTGCATACATGTATTTTTTTTGAAACTTGTACCTATTGTAAATTGTGGAGTATAAGCTGCACCCCACACTTTTGGCCAAAAAAATAAATTTTATATATTCTGCCTATAAGCCGCATAACCTTCAATATCAAAATCTATTAAAAAACAAATTTTTAATGAGAATGTAGATATCATTTTATTTATATATCCAAATATAGTATCAAACATAGTAGTCAGAAAATTTTTAGTTAGGGTTATGGCTTTGTACATGTACCTACTTTTAGCTGGATATCCATTTAAAGAGAATTAATTATTGTTCACTTTATACCCAGTATAATTATGCAATATCTGTCTGTTATCATGTATAGGTAGGTAAGCAATCTCAATACACTGCCAGCAGCTATTAACTGAAAGCAATCATTAGAGCTTAACCCATTTAGGTTACATAATGTGTCTCAGTTGTTATTGTTATATTACCAAAGTTGGCCACATACTACCTATTTATAGCATTGCTTTGAAACATTTATTTACAGGTTAGGGAACTCTTATCAGCAAAATGTTTAAAAATCATTTAATATAAAATTTATTGTCAGCGTATAAGCTGTACCTCCCACTTTTACAAATATTAGTTTAAAAGTATGGCTTATACTCTGCATTTTGTGGTATGTAATTTGTAAATATAGTTTGCTGTCACATTAATATATCAATATGTCTAAATAAATTAGCAAGGATAATAAAGACATATCCAATAAAAAATAGACAGAAAGTTATATTTAATTTGCGAACATTTAAATAAAAACTCTTGAAATATGTGTCAAATTAAGCATCTGATATCCCCTGAATTGCTATAAATTCAGGTTTGCTATGTCTCTTTAAAACTCAAGGTAACTATAAGAAAATAAAATTACTATTTCCTGGAACTAAATTTGTTTTGCTTCTCATCTATAATATATTTTATCAATTCTTACAACCTGCCATTGTTACAACATCTGAGCAATTTGCCACATGATCAACCCTGTTGTGATAGTAGATAGGCAAGTTTGTACACTTCACAATGGCAACTTGAAATTGGTAGAAATTTTTAGAATGAGACATAAATATTGCATGTGTTATTTGCCAGTACACCATCTTCAGACCTTAAACTATAAAACTTGAAAACCCAACTCATGCTCAGTTTTCTACACAGAACATAGAAAAAGTCTCCCTGAGCTTGAACATGAAATAGTACTTTTGTTTTTCTCTTTGGTGCCATAACCCTGACAAATTGTCAAATGTGTTTTAAATCAGGAGTTGTCTTAGATATATATTTTCTAAGAAAAAAATTTGACAATCTTATCTACATACTTGTATTTTATTCTTTCTACTTCTATTTATCAGATAACTTGCCCATACAAAATCTCTTCTTAGTGGGTGAAATTGTGCAGAACACAATTAACTTTATCCCTGACCCTTTGTAAAGATCTTGGCCTGGCAGCAGTTATCAGTTTGATTGTTTTTCTGACTTTTTCATGTGATTGCCATCTTTACATATTTTCACAGCATCAAATGTCACCACTTTGCATCAATCTTCACTTCTCTTCTTTCCATTTATCAGTGGGTACCAACTAATTTTATTCTTTCTCTGTAGTCCCTCTGAATCTAACATCTTTATTTTAGAGCCAATCCTGAAATGTAAGTGTATCTTTTCTTTATCTTAGTAAAGGTATACATTGAAAAGTCATCCAAATTGAATTTTTATATTCAGTAATATGTTTTTATTGGGACTATTATTGTACAATATTTTTGTAGAGTGTATTTTTATAATTAGGTAGGATATATTTCTAGAAAGTTATAAATTCATGCATAGGATCAGTCTGAGGCAAAATAATCATAGGTCTTGTTTACTTTTTGAAAATTGTTTAGAGACTCCTCTCTCTCCCCCCCTCCTCCTACTTTATAAAAATTACATTGTAGCCATTGTTACTTAGAAGATATAGCTACCAATTATTATCTAAAATGTGCACTTCAAATAGTTTCTATTTTTAGCATTAATTTGACATCATTCATAGCTAGCTGTTAATTTGGAGTAAATAGAGCAATCTAACAAAAAACAGATGGTTGAAGCTATCTGAAGCCATGCTTTTAATCTAATAAATGAATTAGAAATCATGCAATTTTATTTTCCAAATATCCTTTAAATTAGCAAACAAAAAACATTGATATTGTAATTAACTTCACTAGATTGGCAAACTACTGTTTTTTACTTAAGACTGGTGCCTCACTGCATTCATTATAAAAGAACAAGCAAATCAATAGGATACAGATTAAATAAAATTAATTTTAAATAAACAATTCTCAAGAAAAACATTTATTGTTATATACATATAGCATATTTGACAAGACCCATATACTAAATTCAACTAATTTATTCTAATTCTTTAATGTAGGAAAAAATTTGTAATAATGCTTATTATTATAGGTATTTAAATAATAAATATTGTTATCATTCTATTAAACTAGTTTATAGTTATTACAAAATATTATCTATGCAAATTATGCATTTAAAAGTACAGTTTCATTGTACAGTTACAGTATCATTGATTTTAAATATAATCATTATATTTATTGCAATTTGGATTTAATTAAATAATTGTATCTTGTATTAATACTTTTGTATGCCTATTTTAATTCAAATTTACAATACAAAATGTGTACTAAAAGTAAAATTAAAAAAAATTATCTGAATAAAATTACCTACTATTAGTTATTACATTAAAACTACAATGCACACACAATTATTTTTTTATAAATAAGTAAATTATATTTGATTAGTTTCACAAAAATATGATATATTGTTTACTATATTTCAAATATTTTTCAGCTAATCAAAAGCTTAAGTGCTGCATCTCGATTTCAAAGAGGACAATTTTTGAGGCAATTTTCTTCAGATGGTATGTGCTAGTGTTTGCACCTAATAAAAAAGTAATTAATATAATTTTTTTATATTCTATTCCATTTGAAGGTCCAGTCGATTTGGTTGTCATTGGTTCAGGTCCTGGTGGATATGTCGCAGCCATTAAAGCAGCACAGCTGGGAATGAAGGTAACATTATTTTAATATAATAGAATTTTTTCCTGAAGTATTTTTTTACAACAAATGTATTCCATTAACTCTGAGTAGACTGTGTGTGTTGAGAAGAATGAGACTCTTGGAGGAACTTGTCTCAACGTAGGCTGCATCCCAAGCAAGGCGCTTCTTAACAACTCAATGTACTATCACATGGCCCAAAGTGGTGACCTTTCCAGCCGAGGAATTGAAACCTCTGGGGTCACACTCAACTTGGACAAGATGATGTCGGAGAAGGTTAAGTCAGTCTCTTCACTCACTGGAGGCATTGCCTATCTTTTCAAGCAGAACAAGGTGACCAAACTGAATCTTTACTAATATGCGTTTACAACTAGAGATTATTTAAATGTTGATTGACTACCCTTCACACAGGTTGAGCATGTTGCAGGTCATGGAACAATCACTGGTCCAAATGAGGTCACCGTTCAAAAGACCGACGGTAGCAGTCAGACTCTCGCCACCAAAAATATCCTCATTGCAACCGGGTCTGAGGTGACCCCTTTCGCGGGCATTGATATTGACGAAGAGTCGGTTGTGTCCAGCACTGGGGCACTCAGTCTGTCCAAAGTGCCAGAGAAGATGATAGTCATTGGAGCAGGAGTGATTGGCGTGGAGTTGGGTTCTGTGTGGCAACGATTGGGGGCGCAGGTAGCTTCACTATTTTATTCTAGACGTTTCATTATTATTCTTTTAAATAATTCCTTATTTAGAAACAGTTTTGATCTATTTTTATGCCAAAATCATTTAGTTCTGTTCAGCTAATTTATACTATTTATAGTAATTTTTTGTGTATACTATACCGTATAGTGGTTCACTTAAAATACTTGTTGGACTGTTGAGTAAAACCAACGTTTATTTAGTTCAACTTATTTAATATCGGTGCACTTGAAGGTGCAATACAAAATAAGTCATTCCTTATTTGTGTTTAACATAATTTAAATCATTGTTACCAACTTAAAATGAAAAATACGATTTCTTAGACATTTATTACATAACTTTTATTTTTATTTTTTCTATTATTCGAAAATTAACATATTAAAATCTAATGAAAACATTCATTTGAGACTTCTCTCTTTCTCACTGACCACATAAACAGGTGACTCTGGTAGAGTTCCTAGGTCATGTTGGAGGATTGGGAATCGATATGGAAGTGAGCAAAGTTTTCCAGCGTTCCCTCACAAAACAAGGACTTAAGTTCAAACTCAACACCAAGGTGGTCTCAGCGACACGTAGCGATGGCAAAATTTCGGTGGCTGTCGAAGGAGTCAAAAATGGAACCGCTGAAAACGTGAGCTATCTTAAATTCCTTTAAATTTTATTGTTTATTGTAATTAAAATTTGTCAATGGTATAATATAAATAATAATATTTCCCTTTACTCAATGTACAAAGACTGTTTTTGTAAACTAAATATTAAAGTATTCATGAGCGTTTGAGACGCATGCACGAATTTCTATGTCCTACATAATATATAAGCATCGTGTAAATGTTTAAAATACAATATATTTTTTTTATTCTATTTTAATTGATCGATTTTGAGTGGTGTTAACTCATTTTATGTAAATATTGGAATCATTAATTTCCGTTATTTCAATTTTTTCACAATATTAATGACAGTTCATGGTCAAAGATTTGTTACACTCTTAAAATTCAAAGAAAAACTTATTACCTATTTCTTATGAATTTGCCAATTAGTATTTAAATTGACACCTTGAATTATAATACACTAATTCTTCTTTTTCAATCTATAATTATTTAATGTATTGCTTTTGTTTGGCACGCGTGCAGTTAGACTGTGACACCCTGCTTGTGTGCATTGGTCGTCGTCCTTACACCGAAAACCTGGGACTGGACTCTGTGGGTATCACAGTAGACGACAAAGGCCGGGTTCCCGTCAACAATCGCTTCCAAACGAGTGTTCCGAGGTAAAACATGTTAAACAACAAGAAATCATTTCTAATAATCAATACTTATAGTTCTGCATATTTAAATTGTTGATAAATAATGTGACTGTTGCAGCATCTTCTCCATCGGAGACTGCATTGCTGGCCCCATGTTGGCCCACAAGGCTGAGGACGAAGGCATAATCTGTGTAGAGGGGATGGCCGGTGGCGCCGTTCATATCGATTACAACTGTGTACCCAGCGTCATCTACACTCATCCTGAGGTGGCTTGGGTTGGTCGAAGTGAGGAGATGTGTAAGGAGGAGGGTATTCCATACAAGTACGTCTTATTTGGTATCATTATTACCCAGATCCCTGTTTCTAACGATTACTTTCGTTTATTTTGTGATATATTATTAATTTTATTTGTACATAACATTCAAAAGTGGTTTCTGGGTATCATTTTATACTATTCTAAATTATTCTATCAGGATCGGCAAGTTCCCACTATCGGCCAACTCCCGCGCAAAGACCAACAACGATACCGACGGTTTGGTGAAAGTCATTGGCCACAAAGATACAGACCGACTCCTTGGGGCGCACATTATGGGCTCGGTGGCCGGAGAATTGATCAATGAAGCCGCCCTGGCCATGGAATATGGCGCTTCCTGTGAGGACATTGCTCGTGTCTGTCATGCACATCCTGTAAGTTTATTTATTTCTATAAATGAGTATTGTGAAATTATTGAAATAATCAAATTGGAATTATCGTGGTATGATTTCCTTATTTCAGACGGTTGCTGAAGCCTTCAGGGAAGCCAATCTTGCTGCGTACTGCGGCAAAGCCATCAACTTTTCATAATCGGACGACTTTGGCGACCAACATCTGTTGTAGACATTGCACTTTGAACTAGCTATAGTATCATAAAACATCCCACAAACACCACTTACTGGTGGGGAACTACCGTTTCACTGAGGACAATATGGTGAAATTACATCTTCTCAACCAGTTTCGGTGTGTGTGTGTGATTGTTTCTGTATACTGTATTGATCTTTTAATATTTGTTCACCTTTTCTTGTTTGTGTAGAATGGTTAGTTCAAACTTGTAATTGGAAGACAGTGTACGAAAAAACTTGTTATATAAATAATTTAAACATTTAATGTTTCTGACAAATAAAAAATATATTGATTATTACATTTTGAATAATTTTTGTTTCATTTTTTATCGCTGGTTACTTATTCATGTAGTAGAATAAAGTTACCCTGTTTCTTATAGTAGAGTAATGTTTTATATAAGTACAATATAGTAATCGTGGTTTCGTTTCTGTTGTAAACTATTAAACTTTGTTCGATATATCATAATTGAAGCGTGCGTGAACATTTATGTTAAAACAATCTTGATTTTGCTGGCCATGTTGATTATGTTAAGAGGTGTTATCACTTAAAATGTCTGTAGTTGTGCGAACAAGATTTTAAATTGAGTTTTATATTGTAAGAAAAATAAATTGTTTATTTTTCAAAACAATTAATTCGTATAACAAATTTTGACCGTTTTATTTTAATTATACAAGCACTCGAATACGGGTTTAATTGAAGACGTATTTGTATCCTGATAGTTTATATTGAATAATCTAGAATTCATTTTTATTTCCTAAATTAACTAGTAGGGTTTTTTGCTATGCATGCACCGAAAAGTAGGCATTTCAAATTGATTGAAGAATTTGTAAAGTTTTACTTTCAGTGCATGAAGAATTGAATATATCAAAATATAACAATTCCTGTATAATATATAAACAACCATTTACAACTAGCAGATTCATTCACAAGTGTGTAAAAGGGATTCAGAAATGTATCAATATTGTGATGACAGTCACTCAAATTAAGTGTCTTCGACGTTGCTATGTTGCTATGTTCCTTTTCAATGTTGCTATCTTCACTTAAGTGTGATTTTGAAAAAGCTTTAGAAATCATAATTTTGGACGAAAATGTGTTCTCTATATATCGCTGAGCCATTCCTTCGCTCTTTTACTTAAAATGTTTTTTAGCATAGACGAAAGATGCTCCAGTATCGCCCAAAACCCTTGTGGAAGTTCTTCGCATTGGATAACCTGTTCTCATAGTTGTAAGAACTGTGCTAAGTTTACGGTAATTTTTCTTAACCTATGCGAATTGTTTAATTGTGTAATAACAATTACCATTTTTTGGTTTACGAAACATCTTCCTTACACGCCCTACAGCAGAACCGCATTGATCCAACTCGTAATCGTATTTCTCGAGATATTTACAAAATTCACTTAGAATATATTAAATTGGTCGCAAATATCTTCAAATTTAGGTAAGCGCAACGCAGACCACCATAACAACAAAGAACAACTGTGACCTTCATATGTATAAATTCACAAAAGTTAATATTAAAAACTTTAACGCGAACACGACGTAATGTCGAAATTTATTTAATTATTATATTATAGGCTTTTCCAATTTTATTCAATTAATAAAACGTTTTTATGTTTTCATAGATATATTATATATATCATAGAAATTGTAATATTGATAATGTGTATCAATGATTTATGTGCTAAATTATATACATTTCATGAATGAAAACGATTGATACTGCACATATACCTTATACCAGACATTATAATATATCTATAGTTATATTATGTAATGTCTATGCCTTAAACTTAAACAAAGATAGTATATATCTATGATGTTACACATAATATTTTTTTAATTGATTTAAATCGGACAAAACTTATGTAACAGGCCTAATAAAACTGTAAATTTATTTAAATTTTTTTTAGTAAAATTACCAAATAGATCAGTGAATTTTTTACTAGATTTATTGGAAAAAGCTTATTTATAAAACTAGATTTATTTATTTTTCACTATGTTTTCTGGCAAAAGCTTGTTAAATAACTAAAAAAAATAACATGTTTAATAATATAGATAAAAGAACTCAAATATTTATGACCTCACGTATTTTATGAACCATATTATTGCTATATTCCAAATACATACGCAGAATTGTATATGGTGTTTTGTCAGGACTGTACTCACAGCAGCAGTTGTCGTGACTAGGTTGGAGTCGGCGGCAAGGAACTACTAATAAAATGCATATTTCAATTTAGCTAAATTGAAAATACTATCACGAAATATTGTGAGATCAAATTTTTAGTTTTTTTCAAATTAATTTAGCTTCAGTTAGTCATATCGATGGTTTGAAACTTTCAAGATTCTATATAAGTACTACGCACATGAATTATATACAAATTTTATCAAAAGTATCAAGAAAAGAGAAGAATTCTTCCAAAACACGACAATTGGAAGGGCTCTAACGCATTCTCTCCATAAAAATCGTAAATTTATTAAAATATAATTCAGTTTATATTTTTTGCCTAACAAGTAGTATAATGATTTCATTAGATAGAATACAAATTAACCGTTAAAAGAAGGACTCTAATATAAAATGTTACTACATAATCTAACCACAGATACCCGTTATATTTTTAAAACTGAAAATCTACCTATTTTAAAATTGAATCAATCAAGTTAATAGTTATGAAAAAAAATATTGTGTAAAAACGCACCCTTAAAATTCCGATATTTTGATTTATACTACAATATGAATTCTCTTTTCAATACACCTTTATGATAACTAACATCTGTAACCATTTAGACATGATTTAATAGTAATTAAAAAGAATATTATCCTTTTAAAACACCTAACTACTTACTATATAGGATGACAACATTTCATAATCTTTAGTGATAATATAATCATCTTGCATTTAATGTCTGTCAATAAATGAAGAGTAAACGAAATGGAGCATTAAGTTTATTTTCAGTATCAATTGCACAACAAAGTAATAAGAATAACATAGTACTATCCATCCGCAAAGTTAAGTAAAATCATACAATACATAGAGTGGAGAGGCAAAAAAGAACAGCCATAAGCAATAGTCTTACACGCTAGACGACAATAATATTCTAATACATAGAATATATTAACCAATAGCATCGGCAATAATTCTGCTAACTTGTTCGTCTGTAGAGCGGACAATAAGTTTAAGGGTTACCCCGGAGTCAGTACTGACCATAGCCAGTTTACACTGGACAAGGACCTCATGCCCACCTCTGAATATACCCCCTAGAAGGAGGAGATGTGAGGATTTCCCTTCCTGTACTCGATCACTGCGATCACACGGTTGCATACCCAAATGACCAACTATCAACTTGATGGTTTCTTAAAGGGTTAAACAGATAATATTAAAATTGCGTCAGAACCATGACTAACAACACAAGAAAAGATGACATGCAAACCTACCTTCTATAGTTTTACACTTGCTAAGAGCATACGTCTCCTCAAGTTCATTATCTGCACCGAGTTCATCCCAAGCGGCGATAAAATTGGGTTTCATAATACGCTGCACACTGTCTGCCAAGGTGACATTAAGCTCCTCTAACTGAAAGATTCAGAATAAAACTTAAACATTTCGATAATTGAACAGTCACAATCTATGGTTGGAGATGTCAGGAACATGAAAATACGAAGAATATTACTGTCTTGTTTATAAACTGCGTCGTGCAGATCAATTGCGGCTAAAGATACATCTAATGTCAACGAACCTGATATTCATCCAGCATGCCTTCATTGTCATCATCAGGAACTCCCCCCTCGCATTCCTTCACTCGAAAACGCAGGGTGTTTGTGAAGGAAGTGACACAGAGATCCGGTCGCTCGTCCACAGGTATTGCAATCACCACGTAGACCTTGCCCGGCTGTTGGAAGGGAAGGGACGGGCAGGGCTCGCAGTGGACCACGTCAAATTCGGAATCTTCACACTCCACGCTGACGGTGACCTGCTCGAGAATCTGGTCCTCCATCGTGTTGAGACAATCGTACTGCAGAAAAAAGCCAACCTAGTTAACACTGTTAACAACATCTATTCAATGTAGGTACTACCTGAAAGACAAAGTGGTTCTTGAAGGTATGCTTGATGCAGCTGACAACGTACTCCGTTTCTGATTCCGTGAGCTCCACAGGCTGGCAAGATTTGAAGAGAGGACCCAGGGGCACTTTGGATGCAAGGAAGGCGAGTTCTTCCATATACTGGTCTTGTTTGCTCATACCGCTACCTCCGGCAGAACCACCACCTTGATAGTAAGTAGAGGGACACACATCAAGGTTCACCTTCTACTGTAAACCAAGAAACAAGATCAAAGCATACCAGGAGTTCTATCAGAATCCCCACCACCGGCAGAGGTCGGTGTGGAATTCCCGATGAGGTCACCCTCGGCAACTGTTGGCACGCTCTCAGGAACTGCAGCCACGGGGGCCTGCTTGATATCGTAGGGCTGGTCGTGGCCGGCGGTACACTGGTTGTACTCTTTGAGGGAGCGCTCCAAGCCGGATGGACTGAGCTGGTTGTGGCCGAGGATGTAGGTAGTGCTCAGACTCTTGTTCTGTTGGGACAGCAGATGGTAGAAGAAGGTGGCTCGATCGCGAACTTCGTCGTCTTCGTCCAGCATGATACTGTAGGCATGAATCATCCAGATATGATCATCATTTCGAAAAATCTCAAAAAACCACCAAAATTGTAATTACCGCTGCAACAGGACCAGGACATTGTCCAAGAGCTCTTCATTGCACGCCCCGAAGCGGGCCAGGGCAGTAGTGGCCGTGCAGCGAACACTGGAGGACTCCAGCATGATCCGGTTGTAGATGTAGCGGATGAACTTGCGGGGTCGCTTGAGCTGTGGGCCCTCCCTGCCGAGCAGGTGAAGAATACGCTGGGTGAGTTTCACATGCTCGCAATCTTCAATAAACTCGCATAGGTGGAGAAGACCTGGTCAAGGAGGAAGAAGATATACAAGACAGTTAGAGATGTAACTTTAAGAACGCCGTACCAGAGCAAAAACAAAGCAGTAAATTGTTAATTACCAGCATTCTTGGCCTCAGGAATGTCCCGGATGATCGCCTCCATTGTGTGGACAACAGCCTTCTTGAACTTGTAGCCACTGTTGTCCCTGAGGAGTCCCGACAGGAAGGTCAACATGGCCGAATACTTGCGCGGATATTTGGTGGCTAGAGACCGGATCGACTCAACCACAACAATCTTAAACTCGTCTGTGATCTCGTTCATGAATGAGCTGATCTGCTTCATCAGCCGGTCGACACTGCTTTCACTACCAGTCTGTTGTGTGAGAGAAAAAGACATTGCATTAATGTTATAACAGAGTGTTTATCAATGAAGGTATTCCGAAGTTGAGTGATCACCTTTAGCAAAGTGGTTATGGCGAGAGTTGCTATACTTCGATTGCTGTCTGTGATGAGCTGGTCGAGGTCCAGATTGCAGGCAGTCACCGCAGCTGGGTGTCTCATAGCAACATGATTGAGAGTGCGAACTGCGGCATATCGCATAGCGGGCTTGTGTGATCCACAGAAGAGCTGGAGAACGCTGACAGCAGGGGCCAGCTCCTTGGCGGTGGACTCCTTGAGACTGACAATGGCGCGAGCTGCCTCGTACACCACCATTTCGGACTTATGACGCAAAGAAGACTCCAAGAAATCGAAGAGAACTGCGTTTCCACTACAGATGAATAGACAATCAAGTGTTATCTCATAGATTTGGACATATGAATAATTGTTTAATTATATATTTATAAAATTACGAATACTCTGGTGCACATGATTGTTTGTCTTATTGTACTGGCAACATTTCATGAAAGCAATAAAAATTATGGTAATATTCTAAATGAATTCGGTTGTTCTAATAACGCAATATTTTTTTAGTTACCTAAGGCCGTCATCCTCTATTTGTTTTGTAGCAACTCGAATCTGGAACAGACACGATACAAATTCAATGAGATAGTTTATTTAAAGCTTTCCTAAAAAACAAATAATGTCATTTTTACCATCAAGCAATGCGCGTAGGAGGACTTGAGGGAAGAACGGGTGAACTTCTGAACCATCTTCATGACCGCTAGCTTATCCACTTTTCTAATTTGATAGAGCAACCCAAGGGCGTGGTATTGGACCATTTGTCGGTCGCTGTTGGCAGCCTCCTGTACCTCGTTGGACCAGCGACGGACGACATCAGGACTGGTGCGCATCAAATGCACAGCCGATGCCAGAGAAGCTGAGGCAATGCTTGGCGACTTGTCAACGATAGCCTGCTTCATGTAGCGCTCGATACTTTGCAGCATTGTAGCCTAAAAATAGAAAACGGATGGCGTGTATTTTAATGACCGGTAAGAACTTATTACGATATATATAGAAGCTTACATCAGTAATTCTGCACAGCGCACGAATGGCTGGAGCTCTGAAAGCAACTTCTTGGCCAGTCATGTCTTTTGTTAAGCTAAGACAGTTGTTGAAAATAAATAATAAAATTGTTTCTAATTATACATGACTTAAAAAGAATTGCGTACCTGCTTGTCACAATAATAACATCTTCAGCAATTGAAGCCATTTCCTTGATAACTAAGTAGACCATTCGTCGAAGATTTTGCTGCAATTATAATATATTAAAACATTTTATAGAGATAAAACCTAAATCTGTTAAATAAGAAAATCTGGTAGGTGTATATGCAAATGATCTCCGGGTCTGAAATTTGAATGACATCTGAATTTATCAGTTATAGTAGAAAATCATTGTAATTAAATAATTGTATGTTTGCACATACTACAGTTTAGTTAACATGATTAGTGAATATCAAAATTTAATATTGAATGTAATGATAAATAAATATCCAAGTATTCAAAATATATAACGAAAATACAGAAATAAGAATCTACCAGACAACACACTTACATCTTTGGATTGGAAAAGCTTGGTCATTGCAAAGAATGCTTCGGTTGCTTCATTTTTACCCAATTTATCTCCCTATAATCCAAAATATTCGAGTATTGTACAAGCAATAAATTTCTTGAAAAATAAAATCATTATTTCTTACTCTGGTCAGAATAGTTAGCATCTTTGTTAAGATGTAAATACATTTTTTGGGGTTCAGTGGGGATTCATTAAATGTTCTTGCCTTAAAAAAGAAGACAAATATGTAAATTTTATATTAAGAACACTCTAAAATAACTCTTCATTATAAGAATAAAATTAGTTTGAAGTTATAAAACATCTTTATACTTGGAACAGTGGTTCTAAGTGAACTAAGTACATAACTAAATGTTTTTTAAATGTTACAATTACAACAAATAGATTTTATGAAAATCAAAATAAACCATAATAACAATGTTTAAAGTTTTAAATTTTAATGAGAGTAAATGTAAAAATACCTCCTGTAATACAGATGTCTTCTCCAGACTCAAATACATATTTCCACCTACAAAATAAATATACAATTAAAGTGTAAAATAAACAAATTTAGTTAATTCTAATTTTTGATGCAATACCTAAAAAAGCACTATATGTTCTTAATCAATACTATACACCTTATCAATTCATTCAATTATTTAATGAATCAATAAAAGCCAAAAGGAAACCAAATTATGTTATGAATCAAAAATAAATAAATAAATAAATTACAGCTTATATTATGAAGAAATATTGTGGCAGATATGCTAAATTTGATGTGTGATTTAATTGTAATGCTGAATATATTGATAGCATTGAAACTAAGAATTGGATCTATCAAACCATACTAGCATGATAACTCACCAAACATAATAACTTTAAATAATAGTGTTTAGAGTAAATTTTAATCTATGGAGTAAAAACAAACATAGATTGGATTTAATACAATAAATAAAATTTATATTAAATGCACAAGAAGGCATAATAAGAAACAATAAAAATAGTACATATTTAATAATAACCATTGAAAAATATATATGGTAAGCAAATTAAGTAAATTAATTAAAAAAATTTGACATACATATAAAATACTTCTGTCTATCATGATACAGGTAATCAGCTATTAAATGTATGTACAGATAAAAAAATATACTATTAATCTTATGAATAAACTGTACCACAAAAAAACAGGTTTGAAATTTTCTAACAATGACTAATTGAAGTCATATCTATGGTCAACAACTGATTTTATAATGACATTTATACAAAACATAAGTTAGTTAAAAAGCTAACTAAATGAGTGATACATTTTTATTGAGAAACAAACAAAATACACATTTTATCTTACTTTATAAGCTAAACTGTTATACACATACAGTCTTGTCTTGATATTCTGACATAGTACTTGAGAATGGATTGATTCCTATTTAAATATACAGTCTACTTAAACCAGACATGCCTAATCCGGACAATTGTTCAAACAGGACGCCACATAAAGAACCAATATTTCCCTCTTATCTTTTCTATGTTAAATAGCACCTATAAACTGGATGCGCCTAAACTGTACACATGATGCTTCTTGCAGTCCCTTACACAGTATTATATAGTTTTTAGCTATGTATTTAGCTATATATCTATCTCCATTTCAATTGCAGTCCTGTGATGTAACAATATATTCCTAAAGTAGTAATCAATAGAGAGATACAACAATAGAAAGACAGCCACACATTGAAGTCACAAATAAATGGTGTCTATATTCCTAAAGCAGTAATCAATAGAAACAGACAGCCACACATTAATCCACATACAATAACATTCTAATTAGAGCAAAGCCAAGACATATTAGACAGCGACCTTGACTTCTTCATTTTTCATAAACTGGTCAATGTATAAACCAGAAAATTTGTTTAGATTTATGGAAGTACTGTTTAGGTAGAGTAGACTGTATTACCATAAGTCTTGAAACTCCAACACTTAAATTCTGATTACATCATTATTTTTACAGATCATTTGATTAATTTCTACAAAATTTTGCTTCATTTTATCCATAAAATAATAAATAAAAACAATAACTATACAATATTAACTAGTAGAATGTTGATACATAAATATACTACATAATTATATCTTTAATAACCCAATTCCTAATAACTAATATAACAAATTTAAAACAGACAATTATTGTCTATGATTTAATACTAAGTCTAATATTAACTAGGTTTTGCTATTATTTATATAAATCTAAAGTTCAACAATTTGTGTGAGGGAAATCCAATTTCTATAATGAATAAATCTGTGAAAATAACAATTGCTGATTAAGTAATACTTCCTATGCTATAAATATTTACATTGTCAATTTGGTGATTTGAATTCATTCACTTTTGTTTTATTTGTCTGTCTAAAATTATGAAAAGAAAACAAACTTTTGAAATATTTTTATCTTCCATGATGCTCATCCATCTATAGTAGAGTATTGTCAAGCCTTTTTTAAACAAACAAACCCTTTTCGGTTGCACAGCTGCCAGCCAGGGATGAGGTAATTAATTTGGTCCAAGCTGGGGCTTGAACCCACTACCTTCTGATCAGCAGTCAGACACACTAACATCTGGGCCACACCACCCCCCATTACTTATATTGTAAGTTTTAATTTAATAATCCATTATTTAATCATATGATAATTACCTTATTAGCCTGTATAATAACTGCTATTAGCATGTACATGCATTAAGCCTAAAAATTATTGGAATATATGTAGAATATAATATCATTATATATTATTATGAATTGAGAAACATAAGTTTTGTCTTTAGGGAAAGCTTGTAAAGAATGTTGTCCATTTGATGTTTTATAAACTGATCTATTTATATATATATATCACTCATGTTGTAGGTTTGATTCACATATGTTTTAATAGAGTTTGATAATAAAAAATTAACATTTTGGGATAAACCTATAGTTTGGCTATGTAAATTGAATTTTTTTGATACAGTCTACTCCAGCTAATCTGAATTCATCCAATTAGAACTACTGGTTAATCAGAACACAAATTGAATCCTCATATTTTTGCTTATTCTTACAATATTAGAAAAAAATGTCTAATGAGAATACTGGCTAATGTGAATTGTGAACAGATTTTATAGAACAGTCTCTATACATATAATGTATATTTAACATAAGAAATTAGAACAGCTTATCTATATTATATATTCCTAAATTCCTATTTTAGGGATTATAATAAACCTAAGGACATAAGTCTAACTGAACTATGCCAATTATTAACATATGTGATTAGTGAATTTAAAAGAAAAGGTTGCTGTAATGACAATATTTTTTGAACAATAGTATATTATTGATTGGAATGATCACTGATTACTGCAATGATTGGTATGATTATTGTTAAAAGTAATCTGAATATTTTAATGGTAGATGATAACTTAAATCAATGCAGGCTGATCTTTTAATATTGTTGGTACATCTAGAATTTCTCAAAAATCTGAATTTTACTTTTGTTAAGTTTAACATCAATATGCCTTGGTTAATAGTAATTCAAATATACCCTAAAAATTGTAAATTAAAAATAAAGTGGGGAAGTGCATAGACAGAAATATATATTTTTTTAAATTAAAGATTATGTTTATATGTTCTATTAAAAGTTATTAATGGCTATAACTTATAGATAAATAACATTAATTAATGAATAATAGATAATAAGAATTACTCATCATTTTATGTATTTAAATAACTTTTTTAATAAAAAGGTAACTGCTATGTATGTATAGAAAGCAAAAAAATTAATGGTATGTCCCAATAGACATTTTTTTAAAAAATATAAATTTATAATTATTATAAATTTGATTGCTTATTCACTGTTTGACAATTTTTTATAAAAAAGAAGAAAATTTCAGTCAGTTTTATTAGAATTTGTATTATATTTAATAAAATTGTATCATAAATTTTCCACAAAAACTGAAAAATACATATATTGTCAATTTTAATTTTATTGTAATAATTATACATATTAAAGTGCAATTTTATAACATACGATTACAATAGTTACTAACCTTCTTCTTCGTCTTTTTTATCCTTCTTTAAAAGCATTTGCATCTTTGAAATATTATACTATTAAAAAGAACGATATAAAGAAAATTATTCCTAATGACGTGTATAGATTCATAAACGAAACTCAATTGATTATATTTATTAATTTTTTAATTTATCCAAACAAATCAATTTTAATAGAAAGTAAAATACAATAAAAGTAAAATATAAAATAACTAAATATCATGACCACTAAAAAGCATTGCTAGCTTTTTTATTGTGGTTATTTTTGATTGATGTTGTAGCTACGTTACAGGAGTTAACATAAAGGTAATACGCGAATATCACGAATGGCTTTAATAAAATTTGCAAAGTTAAACGTAAAAAAATAAAATTATTTCTGGTGTATCTAGTGAAAAAGGTAAGGTGATTGCGCTCCATTACATGCTGCCTATGGTGACGTTCCGGACGATCATGAAGAAAGGTAATAAATTATATTTAAATCTGAAATTTAAATAGCCGACAATTCAATGAAAACTAAATTTAATCGAATTCGTTTTCATAATCATCGAAAATAGCATTCACGCAGTACAATAATAATCTTGCATAGGTATTTCAAGCATCAATGAGCCTTGTGGCTTCAGCCACAATTATCATTGATGCTTTCAATATCCATGCTAGATTGGTATATATTGTGATGTTCTCATGTACGGTGTATAATCTTTATAGAGGTGACCAATTTTTAAAAAAATTTCCTTGCTTATATAGGATCCCCCGCTAGGGTCAAACTACCCTCCACTTAGCGTGCAATAAAAATTTCGAAAAAATAATTTTTATTTTCAGCGGCTAGCTCAAATTAAAAATTTATATACTATTTACTATTTACTATTTACTATTTACTATTTACTATTTACTATTTACTATTTACTATTTACTATTTACTATTTACTATT
>JAUZNC010029437.1:0-21237 GCA_034780395.1 Vannuccia rotundouncinata | reverse complement strand
TACGTTGTTTTTAAAATATAGAACACTAATAAAATTAATAATGAATGCAACAAAAAACTTGATATATTTTTTAAATCCAAAAAGGCAACAAAAAATGTTCATTCCACAAAAAAGTTAATATACTACCGGTAACACAATGATCGCTCTGAAACGAAATTGTATTAAAAAAGGTTTTGAGATAACCACGTTTTTAACGATAATTACTAATGAAAAAGATGACTTGATCCACTTCAAATAAATAGATACTAACAAAAAGCTTGACTTGACTTAACTCCATTTAAAAAAAGTTATTGAAAGATGTACAATTATTTACTTTACAAAAATAGTAAATAATACTAAACAAAACGAATTAATATGGGTATTTTGTGGGTTCTTGACCAAAGACTATCATTAAAAATGTGGCTAACGTTTCAGAGCGAACATTATGTTACCAGTAGTATATTAATTCTATTTTGGAATGACCTGACACGCTTTTTGGCTTTAAAAATAATAGATTTAACAGGAATATTGTATTATGAGACTTTTTCAACTATTAAAATGTTATTGTTACAATCTAGACGTTTTAGATCTCGATCTTAACAAAATTATAATAAAATTTAACATAAAACTGAACAATTTCTGATGTAACAATATATTATACGGTTTTCAAATAACTTTGCATTCAACTATAACAATTGTATTCTTTTTCTAAAGAACAGAAATAGTTTGTGTCATTTGAAGTCGTGTTAATTTTCACATTATGCAAATAATTTTCCATTTTTTCTACACCACACCTGTCTTGTACTAAACAAGTTGACTTAGGCCGCAAATCGGTACTACACTGCATACACAGTCATATAGCCTTGCATATTGAATGCCACTATAATGCACAGAGCGCAAATAAACACTGTTTTGGAGGAGGGTGTTATGAAAGGTGATATTACCATGTAGATGGTCGGTGGGTTTGTATGCAACCTAGTCCCAGGCCCAGTTCCATCATTCTAGACACCAAGCTGACATTGACTGAATACCGACATGTTTCAATGTCATCATTTTTAATAAAAGCTGAACAAGTCAGGCTAATATTTTTCAACTGACTTGCTAAAGCGAACTGCCTGCCTATATAGTATACTATCTGCATCTTGAGAAAATTTGAGATTTAATTTATTTTATCCCTCACGGCTATGCCTTTCTCGGCTATGTTTGGGGTTGCACTAGTTATACAGTCGACTATATGTGCATACAGTGCTTGCAAAGGGCGATGGAATGGAGCCACTGCAACCCACTTGGTTATCATTCATAAAGAACTACCCGAAACGGTAGGGCCTGCCTTGTGGGTGCACGGTATAGCTTATAGTGCCGCTATGATAATTGGAGCTTGTATCGCTCCCTGAAGAATTTCCGCTTGGCTTAATGCACTACCAACCAGTCTTGTAATAAGTATTAGAACTAGCTGTGCCGTCAACTGAAATACCTTCCCCTCGGTCGACACCACCGTAAAGTATTTACAATATTTGTCTTTAGTTATTTGGGAGAAGAGGATTCTTGATGGTGGCCCGAAAAGATTGGAACACTTAAGAATGACCTTATCCGAAATATATGAATTATTGAGTTGTAGTTATATCTGTTGAATGTTTTTAGGCTTTGTGCATGTTATATTTTTTACAAATATATTTCAGATGTATTTGTTAATTAGGATTCTTCCGACAGATCTTATTCACCAAATTATTAAAAAGGAATCATTAATTTGATTTAAATTTATACACTGTAGAAAGTTTTACAATATATTTATAATAAACAGATGATTTAGGTTTAAACAATTTAATTTGAACATTCTTAAATAATTTTCTATTTAAGGCTAATTTGTTCTTTCCTCCAGACAACAATTAATCAACTTATGTATAAATTGCTGTCATTTTTATCCATACCAGATAGAAGGCCTTCCATATAATCCCTATGATATACATTCCTGTATGTACGGTTGTTTAACCGACACGTCTTATGTATGGGTCTAACCGTCTCCCTGTTTGCAATCATACATTATATATTAATCTCTGACTCATAAGATTATACCGGTATTCAAAATATCTGGGTGGTTCTATAGGCTACAATAGTAATCATGCATCATGGTTTAGTTTTTGCCCGCAATTTTGACATAGATGCAGGATAATTGCTCTTAGTTTCTCCACCGCTCTTCATAATGTATATATAAAGCCAGCCATACTAGAGTATATAATATTATATTACCCGGCATAATTTGTTTTACTAGGTGTCTTACTAGAGCCAAGATTGGGAGGGATCTCTGGGTAGATAGGTGAACTAAAACACTATTTATTATGCTATAAATCATATTACATACGCTCGAAAGATGTTTGTGTCATATTGTGGGATCAATTTGCACCCTAGAATCACCACCTATCAATCACCTTTTTAGAAGACAAAATTTTCTTTTCAATTTTCCAAAGTTTTTACAAACTTTTAAAAATTCTTATTTCTTCAATTAAGCTATTCAACTTGAAATATTATTAATATCTTTAATTTACCAAAACTTCCAATCAGCATTTGTGTTCATTCAATATAGAAACATATGAATGTGCTGCATCTTTGTACCAGTGACACAACACAATTGGTTTATATTTAAGAGGACATAGAATAAATATCTGCCGTATAATTGTTGTTACCTCCTGAGAAATTAATTGACTGTGTTTCGCAGGAATAAAGCATTCTTTGTTAACTTATTTTCGTCGTTTGATAAAAGGACAAGTTAGGATAATCTATATTCCTACGTTCATATCCAATTAATATGTCTTTGTACTTGCTGTATACAAAACGGGGCAAAACCTTTCACAATGTTATTCAACAAAGTTATCAATTTATTGTCAATAATGACATTATTGCTGCGAAATTACTCTCTCATTGTTTAAAATGTTTTTATGATCAAATAATAATGATTCCTATTCTTTCAAAATTCTCTTTAACGACAACTAATTAAACACAAATCATGAGAATTTATAGGATAATTTGGCAACCGAATTTCATTAAGTTTGGAATTTTTTACAACTATTGCACACCATTTTTGTGGTTTTAACCTTTCCATAAGCTTACACATAAATAGAATCTAAATATATACATCCCACACAATTGTACACAGCCAGTTCAACCTTCATCTTTTGCTGACAAAAATCAGTGATCGATATTATTATCTGTCCTAGCTTCCTAATGACCGAAAAACATGCAGCTCTTTGCGGTCATCCTCTGTTCTGTCCATGACTTTGCACACTGCAGCTAAGTTTGTGTAGTTCCCACATAATTAAGATAAATGCAGTTGAACTTCAGGAAAATGTAGTTCAACAAACTTATAAATAGACTATAATAAATAATTTTATACCAAACTTGAGTCACTCTTATTTTGGTTATTATTATATTCTTTATATTAGGATATTGTTTTTCACGATGGTGAATTTTTGATTACAAGTTCAGATTTTATAAAGAAATCAAACAAAATGTAGAAATGCATGGACCAGAATATGGAATGTCAATCTTTTAATAAATCTTTTACTTTTAGAAATACATTCTGTCAATTAAAACGAAAGGATGGACATGCCCACACATTTATTTTTTTGTTTAGAAATATAGAAACTTCTTTTTAAATAAAATAAAATAAAGAAACTTATTTGATACAATATCAAATTACTTTTTATGCAATATTTGTAAAGAATATTATTTTTAATCATTTTTTATCAAAGCTTTTAATAACACACACGATTTTACTATTTAGAATAAGCAATTAATGCACATTAATAGAGAAAAATAAAATATATTTTTATTATTTCAAACGAATATACGGTTTGATTTATTTAGTTGATATAATAAATTCTTTATGGGCACGATTAAAAAATAGGTAATTAATGTAAACATAGATTTATATATTGCCTGTATTATATT
This sequence comes from Vannuccia rotundouncinata, assembly GCA_034780395.1. Taxonomy (NCBI): domain Eukaryota; kingdom Metazoa; phylum Platyhelminthes; order Proseriata; family Coelogynoporidae; genus Vannuccia; species Vannuccia rotundouncinata. The sequence continues at coordinate 17,313 of JAUZNC010029437.1, read as the reverse complement.
ATACAGTATCTGTACATTGTTAAATAAAGTGTTATATAATTATTATAGTACTTATATCACCAGGTGTAAAATGTTCTTTAAACAATATTTATACAGTATATTCAATAATTAATAAAACGTACTAAGGATATAATGACTGTAATGAATGTACAAACGAGATTGTTACAATAAGCATGTACAAAGTAGGTATTGTATATATATTTACCTTTAAATGTCATCTAATACAAAACGAATTCTATTTGAAGAATTCTTCTGGTAACTTTATTGCACATAACAATTTACAAATGCATACAAATGCCGAGATATTGTCAATAGCCCAGTCTTATAAATGTAAAAATCTATTCTAATAAAAAAGAAGGTATAACATATAATAGCGCACTCAAAACGTTTAAATAATTTTCGATTTCTTTACAAATTACTGTTGTTCTTTTAATATTTATGGATAAAATTCTGTATAATGAGACATACTTGTTACACATATTATGTCGGTAGAAATCTATAAGTATAAACTGAATGAAATAATTTCAGTTGGAAATCACAGCACTCCAAAGGCAGTTATTGTAGTGTCACCGTTTTCCTCGTGGACCGACGCGTCGGTTGAGGTTACGGGTTTAGTCTCCTCCTTGGTCTTGTTCTCCTTCTTGTCACCGTTGGGAGTTCCCTCGTGAATAGTCGTAGCAGTTGTCCCGGCGACAACAGCAGTCGTGTTTTCTTGGTGGTTGATCACTGCTGTTGTACCATTCATGGCAGGGTTGGTCGTCCCATTGTTGGCGTCAGGGGACGGTCCACGTTCCAACATTTCCTGCTTTTCGGCGGCATCTTCGGCGTCTTGTTCTCGCATTTTCTGTTTGCTCCAGGCCCGATAGCTCATGATTACAGCAAAGGCGACCAACAGAAAGGTGACACAGATTGCCACAATGATAAGCAGATATTTCCTTGAACTCGGCTTGTCAGATCGATTTCCCCAGTCGAGATCGGTACTCGAGGCTATGGGGCAGTAGGGCTCTAAAGGAACTGAATCCATGTTGCTACTTGACCCGTTGCCTGGTTGTGCTGTAGTGGCTGGAACTTGACAGGATTGCTGCATTCCGTGCAACGGGGTTGAGCCTAGACCGAACACTTTGGTTATGTTTGGCAATTTGGCAAATGCAGATTCGGCGTAGTTGTCGGCGGCCTGATATGCAACTCGGCCCAACAGAGTGTCTATTCTTAGCAGGAAGATCGCCCGAAAAGAGCAGAAGGCCCGAGGCTCGATTACCGCTATGGGATTTCTGTCCAAATTGAGAACATTGAGTTGACTGAGGTTGTCGAAGGCGTTGTTTGTGATGTAGGTGAGTCGGTTGACACTCAGGTCCAGTTGAGTTAGTTGAGGCAAGTCTGCAAAACTTGAAGCCTGTAGACAATGTATCCGATTTGAGGACAGGTCGAGTGTTTGCAAGGCTGGCAGATTGGATAAATACTCGCGAGAGAAATTCGTGATAAAGTTTCCCTGAAGGGAAAGAGCCTCTAGACTGTCCAGTCCTGAAAAGGTGTTCGGCTGAAGGCTGCTGATGCCCAGTGCTGTTATGTTGAGGTAGCGAAGTTTTTTAAGGGATTTGAAGAGATCCACAGGGAACGTTTTAACCTTGATCTTAGTTGAAGGGACATTGGATGACAGAATTAATGTCCTGAGTTCCGGAGTTGATCTGAATGTATTTTGGTGAATTGTTGTAAGCGGGTTGTCCTCCAGGTTTAATATCTCTAGTTTGGCAAGACCTTTGAAAGTTGTTGCTCCGAGAGCGGAAATTAAGTTGGAGGCCGCTTTTAATGTAATTAAAGTGTTCTCAATTGGTGAGAATAAACCAGGAACATCGAGCGTCGTCAGATTGTTGTTACCAATGTCCAGAGTTTTCAATTGTAACAAACCAACGAAATCATTAGAATTAAGACTGGTAATCCGATTATGACGAATTACTAGACTGTCCAGTCCTGAACACGTGCTTTTTTTGAAGGCACCAACATCAATCTGGGAAATATTATTGTCCGATATAACGAGTCGTTTGAGTTCGGTTTTACAGTAAGGCTGGAGAACTTGCGTTGTGATGTTGGTAATATTTCCACGAAGACAATTGCAAACTGTTGATGAACAAGCACACATTTCTTCTCCTGAAATGACATGACTCAAATGGATGGTCGCCACGATCAGAATAAATAACGGGAGGAACGACTGTCGACTTCTCATAATGGAGGGTGGTGTCAATCTTGAATAAATGGTTCGTTAGTAGAGAAGGATCGATCTACTACAGATGAACAGTAGCGGATTTCTTACACTTTATAGCTTTCTGAAGTGTTGTTGTTCCAGGCGGTCAAAGTAAAGTATATATAATTTGTGGAATAGACTAATGAAATATAAGCGTGCTTATATGAGAAAGAAAGGAAACCCAACTTGCTGTCTGACTGTCGACCTATGAGTGTCGTATCGTGAATATTCTCTCGCGTCAATCGGCCACCATGGTGTATCTCTTCCCTGTGTGTTGTCTACCTATACAACAACCAACATATTTGAAGCGAAAATCGATTACGCGCGACGCTACTCCAGCGAATGAATGAATGGAAGGAACAAACAGCTCTGGTTTACTGACTGAGTCGTAGGTACCTACCTAAGAGTTCAGGGAGAAATGGAATGACGCAGACAGAGAATGAATCAGAACAGTCTCTTTTGGTTGGGTGGGCACTAGCTAGACCTTAAAATGTGGAAAAGCACATTCTTTTAATTTTAGGCTGGTTATCTTGTAAAAGACTTTTACATTTAATATAAACTATGATAAGTAGATGTTTAATTATTTGCATGAACTAAATTTAGCGATAATCTGCTGAAATATGGCTACATTGATCTTTATCGAAGAAATATAGTTTTTGGATGGAACGCCTGAATAAGTTCACCTATAACTGTTAAGCGAAATATTGTATGAATTTAATAAACTAATATTGGGTGTTCTTTGAATGTCATTCTATGCATTATACATTTTGAAGCAAACAGAGTGATATTTATTTTTGTGAAAAGTCAATTCAATCTTGTAGAGCAATTTTATTTGAAGCTACTTTGTTTAATGCACTTTATTCTTATTATTTCAACCTCATTCGCATCAACAGTTAAAACTAAATATTATTTTTGGAAAATTTAATTTCTTAAATCTATCGATACATTAAAATAATTTTACTGACAATCTGAAACAGAATTATACAGCTATCAAGTCGTGTTTAGATAGCAAATTCTTTACTTAATTTGTAGTCATTGAAACGGAAATTAACACTTGCAGATTCTAACTGTATCACCAATTTATTTGGTTTTAATAAATTGCATAAGCCAGGTACGTATATAAATAGCTAGTTTCATCATTCAATTTTCTCTCTTCGATTTAAAAGAGTGCTGCTCACTTGATTTCTTTGTTATTGAAAGCATAAATAATTTGAAATCTCCGTTGGCTTCTGTCCAACCTATTTTAGTATATTGTGTGCATCTTTCCTCTAGTATGATGTGCCAAGCCCCACCGCACCTCACCATGTATAGTTATATAGCCTCGCTTGACTGCCATCATATCCCTTCTACTGTCATTCTTGACAGACGCTTATCTCCACGATTTGGGATGGAATAAAGCTCGTCTGTAGATTGTAGATTGACATTTCTAGGCACGCAGGGGCGTCCTAATCGATTTTTGCCTCCGGATTTCCGCCATTTTCATTGAGATAGAAGATATAGTTAGTAATGCTATCTGGCCTCTTCCTCTTACAACGTTTATCTCAGTTTTCTGGTTAATATAAAGTTTGCATATCATTTATTTGTTAATGTCTATAAAAGTTTTGGTTTCAATTGCACACTATTGTATCTGTTTGAATACATCTGTCATAATGCTTATTAGAATATTTCTGAAATGTATTTCTTCCTGTGATTATGATTCACAAAGTTCGTATGAACATTAAAATATGTTTCTGCATTTATTGTGCATAACTAGGAGATTGTATAAATCTTATATTTGAAATGATTAATTGCGTCATCCTCTGAATAGATCATTAATTAAATAAATATGTGTAAAGTAGTTTTGTTTTTAATTCTATCTAACTGCATAATTCCTAAAAAATCTAATCCAACAACAATTTGAAGAAATATTTCTTTCAAGTTCCATAATCGTACATTGACCTCATATCTCTCTAGCAAAGAATTCCCTTAATTATAACATGATGACCGTTATATGAGTTAGTTAATACAGGGGCTGTGTATATGTATACCTCGATAATCATTTACAACTATAGAAAGGCACCGCCCTCCACGCATGAACATGCAGCATATCCCCTGCGGCCCTATTGCTACACTATAGCATATGACTAAACAACATAACCATCATTAATCAACGCCAAAACCGTCAACTCGGCGCTGGATCATCTGGACCGACTGTACACTTTGATCCCAGATTAGTCATGTCAGATAAAACAAGAGCGGGAAATATTTCTGCTCTCTCTCTCTCCCCTTGCCAACCTGCCATGTGTATATCTGCATCCATCCATGATCTGCACACTGGATGGCCTAGTTTTGCCAACTTCTTGTTACTTTTCATCTTGTGCTGCCTGCCTGACTGGCGAAGATGGATTGATAACTTGGCGGTACAGGTTTCAGTGTAACCAGAATAGTTATCCTCTATACGGAGTTGGTTGCCGGCGCACATGCCGAGCAGTCGTCTTGTGGTAGGGATTTAACTAGTGGACCGCCCGAGCTGTGGCTTGCAACAACTTGTTGTGTCTTCTGCAATGGAAACATTAAAAGGGGAATGATTTATTGGCTAAATAAGGCTGCCTTTGAAATACCAACTCTTGATTAACGAAGGAGAAAAATTTATGTGTTATTTAGTTTATTTAAAAAAATGTTTTAATCTAATTAGAATCACGGATAACATATTTATACCTAACTGGTTCCTTTTAGTTCACTAATAAATAAATCATGTCGGTATATATAACTGAATACTTAAATAATTTAGCTACTGTCACTGGCTGCATATTTTATATAAAATTAGTTCTGCTCTTTTACCGTCTGTATTAAAAATCCAGATTTTCAAAAAGGTTTTCTGCTTTTCTATATTCGCGGAAAAATTCTAAATATTTGAATATTTTTCACTTTTTTCTAACCTAAGAAAAGTATGACTAATAATTGTTTATTTATTTTGTGTTGTTAATCAATAGCTTACAACTTTATTTCCTTCCATGTAATGAGTCATATAGCAATCAATTATTATTATTTATTCGTTGATATAGTATACCCTAATCCCGTTTTAATTGCTAAGCTTAGAATTTATTTTAAGTGCACAAGCAGCTATTTGTTATTATTATGGTCTAAGATATGTTACAATAATCAGTAAACAGTGGTATTTTGTTTGTTATATATATATATAGAAAGAGAGAGAGATAGTGCTTATAATAACTTGAGCTGTGTAACCTGTCACCCTGTCCACAATCAAATGTCTTGTAATGACCCTTGTTGTATTATAGATATAATTACTGGTGGATGTCAGATCATATAAACTGTAGTTGTCAACGGTGAATACATTTTAATACATTCAATTAAACGAAATACTTTTAATATGATTTGCAGAGTGTCACATTACCGACTTTCCAGTTTTGTTGCGCAGTAGTTGAGTGTCAACCAAGGAAGTGTATACCTACGATTGTCACGCTTATTTAGACAGGATAAATAATTGTTTTTCACATTCCTTCACCCATAGTAATATACTTTAAAACTGAATTTTATGTTTGATATAAATCATTTCTGAGCTCATTTCTATTGCTTGTGTAAGTTAAAGTTAGGTTTTTAAACTTTATTCCGTTGAATAAGATTAAATTTTGACGGCAAATGATTAATTCATCCGCAGAAAAGAAGACGTTTTACTGCTGCAGTGGATATTGTATTGACCTTTTGCGTCGCCTTGCCAACCGCACCCACTTTGAGGAGAACTCCACTCCCTTCGACTACGACTTACATCTGGTAGGTGATGGAGAGGTGGGACAGAAGTCTGAGAACGAGTCCAAGGGCTGGACGGGTATCGTGGGCGAGTTGATCAACATGGAGGCTGATCTCGCCGTCGCTCCAATGACAATCACACCGGAGCGAGCCGCCAGAATAGAGTTCACCAAGCCCTTCAAGTATCTGGGACTCACAATTCTCGTCAAGAGGGTGAGTTGAATGAGTCAATAAAACTGGTTATTATTTAATTTTCAGGTGATTTTAAACAATTCTATTTTTAATAATTATATCATAAACACAAATTTTCTTATATTAAAGTCATATACTACTTATAAGTACAATAACAAATAGTTATTATTATTTAGCATTTCACACTATTTTTCTAACAATATCGTTATTTATAATATTTTACATTCGAATTTGTATGAATTTTTTCACTATCATAATTTCTTTTTTTTTTCTTAATTTGGGTTCTCAACTTCTCTCCACTTATTCACAGGAAAAAGCCAAATCAAATCTGGCCTCCTTCCTGCAGCCCTTTGAGAACACGATGTGGGTGCTAGTAGGTCTCTCAGTCCATGTTGTGGCCCTGGTTCTCTATCTTCTCGATCGATTCTCGCCCTTTGGCCGCTTCAAGCTGGCCAAGAGTTCAGATACAGAGGAGGACGCTCTCAACCTAAGCTCTGCTATGTGGTTCGCCTGGGGAGTTCTTCTTAACTCCGGAATCGGGGAAGGCACTCCGCGTAGTTTTAGTGCCCGTGTTCTAGGTATGGTGTGGGCGGGCTTTGCTATGATTATAGTCGCCAGCTACACGGCTAATCTGGCTGCTTTCCTGGTGTTGGATCGTCCAGAAGCCACTATCTCAGGCATTGATGACGCACGGGTAAGTGCGTCTGTTTTTGAGCACTAATGCTCAAAATAACTGATCATCATTGCAAAGAATTCGGCAAAATCATTTAAATATGATTAATTGAGATGAAAATATGTCTATACAATTGCAAATTTACTTTAATTCAATTTACAGATTAATTATAAGTAGTATGGAAGGTAGATCTCAGTGACACAAATCTGATTGGTCGATAGGGGGGGGGAGAACTAAGGGTCATAGAGATACCATAATACTTTATACTATTATATACTATCTATTATTTAAATACGGAATAATCTGTTATGCTTTTACATTTTGACTATACTTCTAAATAAAAGTGTATTCAATGGTCTTGAGCAGAAAACAATCCGTTTTATCTATCCAAAATATATTGTTATCGATTTCCTGCCGAGTTTAGTTGAGAAATCCACAAAAAGATTTCGATTTCGCGACAGTGAAGGGCAGCCCAGTGGAGCAGTACTTCAAGCGACAGGTCGAGTATGCCACAATGTACAGAACTATGGAGGCCAACAATTTGGCGTCTGCTGAAGTTGCTATCCAGGTAGGCTCAACTGTTTAGAATACTTTCCTTGTAGTTTGTTTCAAATTCTGACATATTGTCTCACTAATCTTTTCATAACATCGTCAGGCGGTGAAAGACGACAAACTCAAGGCTTTTATCTGGGACTCTGCTCGACTTAATTTTGAAGCTTCCTCAAACTGCGAACTGGTCACAGCTGGAGAAGTCTTTGGTCGCACTGGGTATGGACTTGCTATGAAGAAAGACAATCCCTGGCTGTATGAGATGTCGCAAGCAGTCCTTAACTTTCATGAACGTAAGTGGGGAAGAGGATGTGTCTCGAAAAATCGAATTCGCCATATGCAATTTAGTGGGACTGTCTTTATGAAAATCATAATATTGGTAAAATCTTTTTTTTTGTGAAATTTTGAAATTCTCGGTAAAATTAATTTTTTTAAATTGTTAATTTTTACTGGGGTGGGTGGGAGTGTGGAGTAGAAGTCTACAACTCATACTACTAACGTCATAAATTGTTGCATAGATTCTAAATGTATTATTTGTTTTCTAGTCAGGTACTAATTCTTGTTCCAATTCGATATCGAAATTCATACTTTAATTGTGTCCAACTTTCCATGCAGGCGGATTCATGGAACGACTGGACACCCAGTGGATCCTGGTCAAAAAAGAAAACTGTGATCGAGCCGAGTCCTCTCCAGCCACCCTGGGCCTCACCAACATGGCTGGCGTCTTCATCATGGTAGCGGCCGGCATTGTAGCCGGCGTCCTTCTCATCTTCATCGAGATCGCCTACAAGAAGCGCCGAGGACTTAAAGAGAAGGAACTCGAGTTGGCCAAGAACGCTGCCGATCGCTGGCGTGGAAATATCGAGGTGGGGAAGCATGTTATGTTATTAAAAGACAGACTAGGTCATAGATCTTCGCTCGTTGCCTCTGATTTATAGAAACGAAAGATTCTCCGCAAGACATTGGCGGCCGAACGAGAGGCCGCCAGTCTTGAAATGATGAGCAAGGCTGAGGGTGCCTCATCCTCCCAAGACAGGAAGCGACCGCTCGTGCATTTAGCCAATCAAAATGGGGTCTATTTCGACAATGAAGGCCAGGTGTAACTCCAATGAATCTGTTTGCTATTTAACTGTCTGAAGATAACTATTTCTTTTTTAAACAAATTGAACAGAACCAAATTGTCAATGCTATCCACATTACAAGAGCGTTGTCCACTTTTCCTTTACTCAACCATTCTGTGATTTATTAATTTTTGCGTATTATGAATCGGGCACAGCTTGGTATTTGTATCACTGAACAAACTAGAATCTCAATAACCACTGTGTAATTGTGCTCTACCAATGTATTACTTACAGTATTGAAGAATTATCTTTTATCGTGTTTATCGCATTTTATTATTATCCATTTACTTCATTCTAGTCATATAAATGTAGTCAACTTTATTTATTTATTTATTTTGGTATTTTTCGTGGTTATTTAAGTCTTAATTTTTTACTTGTTAAATTTATTATTCTTTAATCTTTCATAATTTATTTGAATTGTTTCTTTTCTGATCAGTCACATAAATGAATCATTGAAAACTTTTTGGCTTGTTAATTTTTAAATTGATTAATATTGCATTTTGCATTCATCTTCTGTCAATATATACATTTAAAAGTAATAAATTATTTACATTACCTATACTTTAAGATTTCTCGATATGTCTTCTTTTTATGCCTCAATGGCAACTACTTAAACATAATATTTTATACTCTATATAATTTTAAACAAAATTGTTTTTTTATACAAATGTTTGACAATATATAAATATTGAATCTTCACGATAGGTAATAATAATATATGTAGGGCTGTGTATAATTTAAAATTTATCTATACAGGAAATAAAACATCATTTTAAATGAAATAAGTGTATCATCATCAACGTTTATAAGTGTGGCGATAAATTTTATAATTATCTATAACGGATTTCCACAATGAATTTCACTTTTTCAATACTATTTGATGAAGAAAATTATGTCACCATAAAAATTTGTAAATACTATAGTTCTAAACATTCTCAATTTATTTAAAATTAAATAAACTCAAACAGTTATTTTTAGTACATATATATATGTACTTAATTACCTACAATTATAGAAATATCGTTTCATATACATCCTTTAACATTACCATCAAAGAAAACAAAAAATTGACAAATTTATCCAATGACTTATATATTATTTATCTAGACCACCAAACTGACCAATATTCAATAATAATAAATGTCTCCGAAGGAATATATCGATAATCAATACGAAATTCTTTGGAGTTATTAATGCCTTTCAATTATATATGGTAATAACTGGAATTCAATCAATGAATAATTATCAAAGCCTATTAAATACAAAATATTTATTGAATTCCCTCTTTAAAACGAAATTAATGTCGTAACTAATTGAAATGCGCTCTGGGCGTTGTTTGATGATCAGTTTGCCGGTCTACATAAGTCAGTGAATTAATAGATTGATAAACTCATTCCCTTTGACAAGAGTATATGAACAAAAATAGCTAAACTAAATTATATTGAAATATATACATTTTCAATAACATTACTTCTGTCATAAATAAAACCTTTATTACTATTATAATTTTAATTATACTTTCGATTTTTATATGAACAGTTATATAAATTAGGAGCGTCGCTAATTTTTTGAAAAAAGTGTATGCATAGACTCTATAATTAATTTCTAAATATTCCTGGTAACTAGTAGATTTCTTAATATCAACATTATTGTCACGGATAGATTATTAAGTTTTACGAAATACATTTAAGTCTCAAACGATCGACAAATTGATGTTGTTTTTATGCATCATTTAGAACCCTTTTAAACAATATGAAACAATACCCAATCCTTACTGGGAATTACTTTCAAATATAATAAAAAAATTATACGAAAAATTTTTTCACACATATTTTTATAAATTTAATAAAAAAATAATCATATATATATACTATCTTATTATTTGTATGTTTAAGTATTCCTTTATTACACAGGTATTACACAGATTGTCTTGTTTTATTTAAGTAAGATTTAATTTATTTTGTTCAAATATATCTAACGAGTGTTCTATGTATTTGCGTATTGAGGGATTATTTAATATAACCGTTATTCTAAACTTTAATAAATAAAGAATATTAAACTTTTAAATATAAAAACAAATTTATATATTTATATATTAATTAATTTCTATGTAAAATACTTCTTTAAGCTACTATTATTAAGTAATTGTTTTTGTAATTCTTCATATCCATTTAGAGAGAAATTTTAAACCCTTAGTTCAACTTGTTTCCAATTTAATAATATTAGGTTTAATAATAATTAAGGTCAGTTTCAGAATTTTTCTGTATTATGTAGTAGTGTATCTAAGAAAGGTGCCTCCCTTTTGTCTTATTGTGTCTCTCTACATGGAAATTATGTAATGCAGTTTATGCAAATTACCTAGTGGGAAGTTTCCATAAACAAAGCTTTCTTTAGTTTTTTCCATTGCATTATCACAGACGAGATTTTGTCCAATTCTTATATATTTATATATAAAATTAGGTTTGTCATGGTCGAGATCTCGTTTATAAAAGTAACTCAGCTTTACAAATATTAACAATTCATTTCAAAGTAAAACTTATTTCAATTTCAAATTAAGTCTGGCAATCAAGTCATTGAGAAATTTATCAACTGTTCAGCTACCAATACTTTACAGCCTGCATTCTAGACAATTGTACTCCAGATATTTATCAAAATTACTACAATTTAACTAGTGAAAGCAAAGATAGGGTTAGGTGTGTAATATACATTGTATATATCCTTATTAGGCTACATAGAATACAGCCTTAGATAATACAGGACCAGTTGATCAATAAATATTAAAAAAATGCTGACCAAGTTATGAATTCATCCAACAAAGTGTAACTTATATTGGTTTTGAGGTACAGTCTTATACTCTGGCCAAACCATTATATGTATTTATTATTGGATAAACCAGAATTGGCTAAACTGGTCTCAAGATGATTTTTGTGAAAAATATGGCAATCCTGTAGAATTTTTTTTTCAGAAAATCTGCTGGGTCTACCATACCTTCTCCATGTTTCTGATTAAAGGTGGGGTAGACCCAGGTCTTGGGCTTAGAAATAAGATTATTATTTTGTTTCTAATTATTGTTTCTCTATCTTATTTCTAAGCCTAAATCTGCTTGGTCTACCATACCTTCTCCATGTTTCTGATTAAAGGTGTGATAGATTCAGGAATTGGGCTTAGAAATAAGATTGTTTTTAAGCTTTGTATTGATTTTCCAGCCAACTTCTGCAGGATTGCCTGAAATACATAAATGTTTACTACGTATTTTTTATTCTGCAAACTGGACAATAATTTTATTAATTAAAATAAAAATATATCCAATATTTTATTTGTCACCAAATTGGGTAAAAGAAGGTTCAAAAAACCATAACTGACTATTTTAAATAAACTTTGCATGTTTTTTTATTACATAACTAACATCCATATATGTAATTTTATACAGTTATCTATGTATATACTTTTTATAATTAACCTAAACCAAACAATTTTTGCTGCATTTTGCTTTTCTGGTTTTAACAGAGTTGACTATACATTAATTTTAAAAACTGTGTAGTCCATGAAGACCTACTTGACTTCATTGAATGGTGTTCTGGAATAACAATAATAGACAAAATCCTGAAGTGCTTGTGCAACAATGACCTGAATTGGCTGAAACTTTTTTGCATGGCTTTTAATTAAACTGTAAATATGGCAGGGCACAAGAATGGTGCAGTAGCTCTAATGAAATTTCATATTCATCAGCTCTATATCTACACATGTGCATCCCTGATCCCATTGCCTGAATTTAAATGTTGTCAAGGCTTTACAAGAGGCAGTTAAAAGATACAATTTTTAAAAAATCAGCCTATGTCTATAATAAGCAATACATAATCTAAAAGACATATGCCCAACATAATAGATCAATTCGTTAGATGTATTTAAAAAATTTTTAATATTGTCATATATACATGCAGAAAATATATAATAAAGGACCAATGTTTTGGTTGAATAACTTTTTGACAAAAGCAAAAAGTCTGCTGCTGGCAATAACCACCACAGAATCAATATTAGGCATTGTTACTTTAACAAACAAGTGCAAGTCAATTAAATAATATCATAAACAGTAGTTTTAAGAATTTGAACATATATGTCAAAAAAATACTATTCCAACAGCATTGTGCCAGTCAATGGCTCAGAAATAAGATTCCAGCTGATTGTTATCTACATACTATAGTTTTAAGATAGTTTTTTTTTAAATTTGTACCCCTTCAGATTAAGAAACCCCCTTTCTTGAAATCTTGGATATACCCCTGTTATGACTTTTCTCATTGTACTTAGGTTGCAATTTCATTCAATTTATTTTATGCTTATGAATGTGTATGGAGTTTATTTTTAATATAAACTGTTTACCATACTTTTTACCTTGATTTTCAGCACTACAATATAGATCAACCATTTATTGAATTATTTGAAATTAGATAGTGTACATCGACAGGTATGAGAATTGTACTTCATAGGGTTGGAGGAAATGCTCTGTATGGAAATATATTTGGGACCAATGGTCCATAACTCATCATCTTAGCCATTTAGAATTTCACAAGGAAAAAACTGAAACACTACCAATCTTTTCAGTTTTTATTACCCATTAATTACCCTTGATAACATAATAAAAGTCTAACAGCGGTATGCACCAACATGGAATAAATTAAACCTAGAATAGCGCTATTCCTAGCTTAACTAAACCAGGATTAACTTTTGTATTGCACCAACAACTTTTATTCCTGGATTAACTATTCCGGGGTTAGCTCTGACCAATAGAAATCTACTATGAACTATGCACAATTTTTCATTGTTATTTTGGAGAAAATGAATGAAGCTGTAAGTAAGTTGGTCAAGGGCACACTGTAGACACGCTGTAATCAATATTTACGCGTGGTAGAAGCTAAATATAGGATTTGAGATTTCAATTAGGGATTACCAATTTAATTGGTACTTTTTCATACTGTTAAAATGACTCGACAATGTAGCACTAACTTCTCTACAAACAAAATTAATTTTTTCTCAAACTGGTAAATGAAGGATCTTTTCTAAAAAAAGCTAGATACATGGAATCATATATTAAATGAGTTTAATGCTCGAGGCAGCCAAAATCGTGATTTAAAGGTGTTAAAAATCAGCTAAGAAAAAGGATGCTGCAGAACAAAGAGAAAGAATAAAAAACCCAGCTGCCTAACACTTTCCCCTAATCTTTTTGAGTAAATAGGTCTCATAATAACTGAAATGTGTGTTTTGTACATTTATTACACCCTGTTCTGAGATCCTATAAATGTTTTACCAACAGAAAAGAGACAGTAATCACTCAATGGTCAAAAGTGTTTTTTTAGTTACAAATTATCACTTTTTAACCATTGAGGGATTCCAATTTTCTAGTTTTTTAACCTACCCTATTGGATAGATTATGGTCATACTTTTATCTGTTGATCTCAGGTGCTTCCTTTTTGAGATATTCACTAATAACATAATCTTTGATGTCTTAAATTTTTAGAAAAATATCTATGACATCATACATGAACATTTTTTTCAAAAACAAGAATGTAATGCATAATGCAGATATTTGTGATTTCAAGTTTTTTACATCTTCAAAGATTGGTTAAATGGAGAAAATGTGGGTCATCCCATATTTCTAACCTTTAGACTTTTAGTATGTTATGAAGGTATTTAATGGGTAATGAAAACTGAAGAGATTAGTAGTGTTGCAGTTTTTCCAAATGCAATTTTAAATGTCTTGGACTATTACTAATTATCTATTAATTCAGTAATAACAATTTTGTTAATAGCAGTTATGTGATTTTGTGATCTTATTTAAGAATTTCTATGTATTAACCAGACAGTATTAACTAAACTTCTTCTCAATATGTTATGTTCAAAATAGCTCTAAATTGTGTCTAAATAAAATGTATAACAGTGACTGACTGATGTTGATTGAGATAGTCTACACTTTGACCGCCTGCTATGATGTTATTGAATTACAATAGATGAAGACATTTAGAAATGATTGTAGAACCACTTTATAGTTTATAGCTTGTAATTTATTATTTTTATCAGTTGATATATTGTGGTATCAGATCCATTCTTTCAATTTTATAAAAGATAAATATACATTTTTGTAAAATGCAACTTTTGTATTTTATAATATTTTAAATCACTGTAAAAGGTTACACATTTTTTGCTCTACAATCTATACATACTCTTTAGAGAACTCTTTACATAAACTAGAAAACAAAAGTATAATATTATAAGTAGATTATTCAAATTATGATCTTTTGAAATAAAATAGTATAATTTTAATACATATAAAAGATAGATTATGAATGTGTATATAGTTATAATAAATTTAAGTTTGTTGACTAGATTTTGTTTGTGAACTATTTATTTAAAAATATCGTAATTATTTGCGGATTTGTTTTATTTGCCATTTTAATCTCAGCATATTGGAGAGCAAACAAAGAAAACCAATCCACTGAATGTCATAAAAAGGGTGATAATGTGAACATTTGATACTTTGCACCATAGATATTGTATATTATATGTATATAGAACTAGATATTTCTATACTAAAGTATGTTGCATCGCATGTATGGCAAATCCAGAGTTGTGATTGGTTAAATAATTTGAAAATAACTTTAACAGAATATATATATTTAATGGATACATATAAACAATTATTGAATTTAATATTAGTACAGTAATTACTAATAATATTGAATTTTTGCCAGGATCGACAGAAACCGATACTAAGTGACAACAATCAGCGAGATTACCAATCTAGTTAAACTTAAACAAAGATAGTAATATCTATGCTTTGCACAAACATGTTTCAGAAAAATTAATTATAAACATAACGCTATAATTATGATAATTCATAGCTCTAAAATTGATGTTTGATTTTAGTTAAAATTCATAAGGTATTATTTTTAAACACGAGATGTCCTTTTTCCCTTTAATTTGTACAAAATGGTGATGGACAAAAGTGGACTTTTTGTTATTTTTATTCGAAATTTTCAGTAAACATGTCTTCCAAACCAAAAGAGGATATTGAGATCTCAAAGAACCTTCTCCAGATGAATTTCATGCGACGCACTGCTATTGCGCGTGAAAAAGCAAATGGAAATAATACCGATGAAGTTGTGGATCCAGACAAATGGAATGTTAAACTTCCCGATCGCATCAAAGCACACATGAACATGATTCGGGAATCGAAACCTACAAAGTAATCTGCTTGTGTTTGTACTTAAATGGTTCTTGATTATATATATATATAGTATATTCTTTTCTTCTGCAAACATTTCTACCTTTATTTCAAGGAAATGATTTAAATAGTTACATTTTTAAATCCTCTTCCAGACAGTGCACCTTCAACTATCTCCCTAGCCTATTCTCCGTGCTCAACATTCCCGCTGGAAATCGGCTTAGTTTTCGAGGTTTCAACCCGACAGTGGAGCGGCAAATGGCTAACCAGGCGGCACTGCTGGCTGAGAGTTACGCAGAAACTGGACAGCCTGAAGTTAGTATAGGAGATGATGAAATGGCCCGGCGATTGTCTTCAATCAAGAGGAAGACTGATCGAATGAATAAGAAAAGGCCATCTAAAAAAAGTGCGTTCTCAATTAAGAAACCTTTAATGAATAATTGATACAATGTAGCATCTTTTGAAATATTTTTCTCTGAAAGTTAATTATTATTGAACTAATTGAGATAAATTAGATTTTGTGGCTTTCATTGTTTCACCATAAATCTTGAATGATTGGTCAATTGTGTTGACTTTTCCGTTCTATTTTTGTTATGGCATAATTTTTAAAATATCGTCATCTATCTTTGCAATCGGGTGTTGCATATTGATAGCTATTTTAATATTTAATCCATATTAACTTTATAAGGAAATGTCTCGTTCAGTTTTAGAAGCATTTTATGGTCCATCGTTGAAATCAGTCGAATATTTCATAACGGTGAAATACTCGGTTATTAACCATTTGAAACCAACCGGGTGGCAAGACTGTCTTGCCATGACAATTGCTTCAGTTTTATGGAGTTGTAAAAATATATTCTGTCTTGTACTAAGTTTATTTGAAACTAATTGCCGTGTCCACAATCAAGAGAAAATATTACTAAATTTTTTTCTAATAAGAAAATATTTTGTTTTTACTTAGCAATAATCTACAGTCGTATTCACAATAAATTAAATTATTTTGCCAATACCAAACAAACCTGTCTCAACTTGCAAACGTGTTAAATTTGTTTACAACCTTTATGAGTTTCTATTACCTGTTGACCTTACTAAATATGTAATTGCTTGTGTCTGTCGATTATTTTATTTTTTGGCTTGAGTATCTTACTGCAGGGGTGCGAATTTGCTGCTATTTAGTGGAATTCCGCTTTTTTTATAAGAAATTTGGTCATTTTTCAGATTTGTCGGAATCTGCAATAAAAATATGGGGGGGGGGGGTCTAAGAGGGCCCCTATCATAATTAAAATAGATTGTTTATGTACATTGAAGAGGGCCCCTATCATAATTAAAATAGTGTGTTAAGTACATCGAAGAGGGCCCCAATATTATTATAATAGATTGCTTATATTGCTGACATAATTTTTATCTATTTTTAGTTTCTAAAATGCTAAATAATAAAAGTTGTCATGCTAAACATTTAGAAAAGAAAATACAAGAATGAAAAAAAGAGCATCTAAATACCGTCCTATTGATGCTTCTTTCTTTGCCAGTCGGTGTCCCTTCTAAGTCACTCCATGAGTCATCTTCCACATCTGTTAGT
>JAUZNC010029436.1:47814-62777 GCA_034780395.1 Vannuccia rotundouncinata | reverse complement strand
TTAAATCAATCTTATTTCTTATTAGTCATAATTTTTTTTAAGTTAAAAGTTTTCTGAAAAAATAGATTTTGGTTAACAATAATATAATTAAATTTTGGATTACAATCATATATTCAACTCATAATACTGAAAATAAATTTTGTTTAGTCAGAACTCTGCTTAATTGGAATGAAAATGCTTGCATTTTATTTTTACTTGTTTAGATTTGCTGGAGTAGACTGTAAAATGTTTATAAGAATAATTTAAAAACCAATCAGAACATAACCAAATTAATTTTAAATTATATAATATATTGTCATATAATAATACATTTGATTTATAATATAATTTAACAATAATTTATATATATATTTAAATAATTTGGAATTAAAAGTTAAAAAATTTTTCTAATGGTAATGTTCTAATTTTGTAAATAATAATTCAATTCATTTTTGTACTTTTTATTGACCATGTCTTTTTCTATAGAAATTACCTGCACAAAATTTTAGGCAATTCCTAACTGTTTACATATACAGGGTTGGCCATAAGTTACTGGACTATTTCATTACTATATGTTTTTTTGTTAATATAATGTACAAAAGTTATTATAATCAACAAAAAAATAACAAGAAACCATGGAAACAATTGGATAGTGAAGTCATGAATAGTGTTTAAATTGAAAATCATCAGCATCTATACAACGTTGACACCTGTCAGCAACACTTCAGCATACCTTTTCACAAAGTTTGGGTGTATTGTTAATGTAAATGAAAAAATCAATAATTTTATCTTTCATAGCATTAACATTTGGTAATCTTTCTTTGTAGACATAATCCTTGGCCATCCCCCAGAAGAAGAAATCAAGTGGCTTATTTTAATTGGTTTCTAGCAATTGGTATGAGTCGACATGTATTATACAAAATGAAATAAAAAATATAGTAATGAAATAGTCTGGTAACTTATGGCCAACCCTGTATATTGGGCACTGCATGCACAAGATCTTGGCTATAATTACCATAGAAAAAAGTCCTTTTATTAATGATATTAATATCATATAATTATAGATATGGTTGAAGATACTAAACCTGTATCTATATCATCCATATCTACTTCATTACAAAATTATACTATTTTAATTTATAAAGAATATCTCTTTTAAAATAATAAGATCATACTAGTAAAAAAAAAACAATAACATAAAACCTTTTTAAAATTATTTCATAATTAATATTTTAACATTTAAAAACAATTTTATTTATAAATAAACAATATCATAATCAACAAGATTTATAGTCTACAAATATTACAATGACACACTACATGAAAAATAATTAAAAATAATATTTAAATGTATTTTTAATTATAATTATCAAAATAAAAATAATGTTTATTTCCAAATAATGATTAAATCATCTGGATAAATTAAATATTACTGCAATTATAATTTTAGTAAATATGTAAGGATTACCTGAAAATAAATATAATAAAAAAAATCACATACAATTTATTCAAAAAATGCTTATTTAATTGAAATAATGAAAAGCTGTAATATATTCACTCTTTCACTATTGATATTATTCACACTATTTGCTAGTGATATTTTGGCACTAAATCCGCACTTTTTGACCATTGAGTGTTTTCTGAACATTTTTTATCTTTTTAACCTACTATATTTGATAGATTATAATCATTTTCCTATCTGTTGGTAATACAGATATAGGGTCTTAGAGGCTTCCTTTTTAAGATATTCATTAAAAACATTAATTTTTGACATGTTCGCTTTTTAGATAAATGTCTATGATGTCATACATGAACATTTTTTCAAAAACAATAATGATGTATTTAGATACTTTATATACATGTTTCTATCTTTTGGTAATATATTATATACATCCAAAATGCACCATAAATCAGTTATTTGCAATTTAAAGATTGTTTTGCTTAGATAAGGAATTTACATTACATATTGTTTGGAGTTGATAAAAATGGGTTCCAAGGGTCTAAAATTTTGTACCCCATTATTTTTCAATTGCTGAGCTTTAAATCTATCAGAAACTGTGAAAAAGTCAATTTGTGCAGCAATAGGGCATAGGATGGCATATCAAACTGCACTATAATAAATTAAGTAAATGGTTATCTTCTATATTGATCTCTCATAATTTAAATACCAAAAAGTCCTAACTATTTTAAACAAATTTCGCACTTATATCTCATTTAATTAATTATAAGCAATTAAATAAAAATAATTTAAGTATTCATAACAAGATTTTGTTATTTTGCTAACAATACTAAAACAATAAATTACTGATGCTCTTATTTAATTACCTTTTTTTTTTATTTAATAATTTTGATTATTAACAACACATTGAAAATATTTTTTCAATATCACATTTTTAAATTAATACAGTAATGCAAACCATATTGTCTGTGTTATAGCAAACAGAAAAATACATAAAAATCAAATTTTTCAGGTGACTAAAAATAAGATTGATAAAAAGATTATTGATCACCAATGTTAAGCTTTAAAAATTGAATGGTTTATAAATATATTAATATTGTTCTGTAAACATACCCTGCCAATAAAATGTAATAATCTCGAATTATCTCAAAATTAAAAAAAATCATATTTGCCATAATGCTGACATTATGTACCATTTGTGAAAAGGCTAATTATTCTCAAAATACCAACATTCCATTTGTGTCTGTAAATCTACTCATCATTCATTTAAATAGTTATCAGTTGTTTTATCTTATGGAATTTATTATAAGATTAAACATCTAGTTTATTGTGATCACTTAATAATAATACCCTTATTATATTTTGTGTTTATTAAAATACAATGACATGTTTAACATTATGCATATGGTTACTAATATGGTTATCCAGACTTCTACCTCATCGGGACGGATTTTATAAAAAAATTGTTATCTAAGTAATGCTAAATAAATTGGTTAATTCAAACTCCTCATTTTGAATTTTTAATGAGTTAAATATGTAATTATTTTATTCAACCAAAATTATTCGCAGAACTAATTGTAAAACTAATTGATTAAAAATAAAAATTTATTACAATACACACTCATACTATAGACATTATAGATACTGTAGGACTAAGTCTGTATGACTTACAATAAGCTGAGTCACCTACTAGCTATGAACATATCCCCAGATTTTAATCATTTAAGGAGTGTCGCTTAATCTGAACTTCATCTAATCTAGACATTTTCTGTGCATTTTTGAAGTCCAGATAAGTTGGTGTAGACTGAACTACCTAAATGTTGTATTTGTTTTCTTATTTTGATTGTTCTATAAAAGTTCACAAAATCCATTTTTTATCAGATTTATAATTGTATATTTTTTAAATGTCTACCCTTTGGTCTAATATACTATTCTATATAACCTTGAACCAAACCACAAATTCACTGACTAAATCTTCTTAGAATATTTTGAAGGGGTCAATGATTACTTATCACAGTTGTTTCTGTATTGCCACTGATTCCCTAAAAACATTGTTCTTTATAGTTTCCCAAACGGAAATATTGGGAATTTAGATCAGCACCATGTTTATTAATTCAAATTTATTGATTTTTAAAATGCTATATTTTTGTCTTTTTTGAGGAAATATTATTATACAATTAATATTTGTCAAAGGTATGCATGGCTCAAAAAACAAATGAATTGGGTCACTGGGTGCAATAATAGAAATATTTATATAATTTCGACTTCTATGTTTCATTTAAGTTTTTTCTATGTTTTTATCAATGCTTTTTGAAATAAGGTTGTCTTAAAATCTTGAATGTATTCATAAATATTTTTATTTTAAAATTTAAAATTGAGTACATCTTAAATTAAAAACTCTATATTTATAATATCTTATTATTTAGTCATGCTATGCAATATTAAAAGAAGGTTTCTAATATTAACAGATATATAAGCTATTATATCAATAAGGAAAATTCAAGAATTCTTGCTTTTTAATCAACAAATTGATTTTCCTGGTAAAGCCACTAATCACTCGTCAAACTAACATTTTATTTATTTGTGTCACTCGATGATCAGTAGAGTAAATATATTCACTAATATTTCTTCTCCTACTATTCTATTATTCACCATAGTGTATTATTTTGGTTCTCTTTCAGATGGCTGAGGTACATGTAATAGGGCAAATTGTAGGTGCTAGTGGTTTCCCTGAAAATAATCTTTTCTGCAAGTTTTCTGTACATGCTGGTGAGTATTGGTCTAACTATCTATTCATAAACCCTCTTCAAACCTACACACACTAAATTTATTTAATTCAATAATAATTGCTCGGAATTGTTGAACATTGTTTAACAATTGTATCATTGTAAAGAAATTAATTTTCAACAATTAAGCTATTTATCCGTTATGTAATTGTTCATATTATTGATGTTATTTTCCCTTTAGGTGGAGCATGGAGAATTCTGTCTGGTCTGAGAGAAGGACAAACTCAAGTCGATTGTCCCCAGAATGGTGAAATGGCTTTCTTCTGTCATCCTATTGATATATTCTTTGCAACAAAGGGTTTACAAGGTGATTTATTTTTGTTGTTATCACTGTCTAAATTTTATGTTTCGTTTAAAATAACACATTTTTTTGGTTTACTACTCATAAGTAGTATATAACAAAATACTACTATAATTGCACGGACAGGCTGGCCAAAACTCTCTTTCCAAGTATATCACCACGACTGGTGTGGTCGCAATGAGCTCTACGGATATGGGTTCTGTCACTTGCCAACGACACCCGGCTTCCACAAGATCGACTGTGTCACCTGGCGTCCCTCCGGTTCGTCAACAGAACAGTTGTCCCAGTCGTTTGTGGGCGGTGGTCCGCAGTTGCGTCGTCCTGACCTGGTCCATACAAGCGGCGACCGATTTTATCTGCAGACATCGAGTATGGGGAAGGTACATCTTGAGCTCAGTATTCTACTTCGCAATTTCGACAAATTTGGAGTTGAGTGCTGACTAGTGGTTATCGAGTATTATATTCATCGACTTTTTGTCGTTTAAATTTATTAAAACCAGAGAAAATTATTATACAGACGGCGATTTGTTCGTATCAGTCAGTTTATATTTATTTGCACACACACATATCTAATAATGACTTTGAATAATAATATGTTCAGGTATATTTATTGTTAAAAACAGAAATTATGGATATTGCGAAATTACCTCTACGTTGTTATCCAGCAAATATATAGAACATTTATTTTTATATTTGTGATTTAATATTATATACTTCAATGTTCTTTATGAGATAATTGGAAAAAGTTTAATCAAAATCTGTAATATGTCGAAAAAGAGACATGTTTAACACCACATGTCTACAAGATTGAACATTTTCTCAAAAAATGTCTTTCTATATTGAAATATTAAGTAACTATACATTGAAGTGAGTCTTCCTTGTTTGCTCTGAAGAGTGGGTCTTTTATTCGAGTTAATGTATTTGTAAACATTACTCAAAATTAAAGTAGATTTTTGTTTTATAAACTTTGTATACTTCGCAATATTTATAAATTAAAATTTAGTGCGATATATTAAAAATGTCTTATCACTTGGGTCGACGTGTTTTTGATCAAATTATAACATTTTAAAATTGTCATTTTGTAAAAACAATTGATCGAGATAATTTAAATTTCATTTTTATATATAAGAGGAGAAATTCTATCACAAAAAAAATGAGATATAAACTTCATCTTTGCTGGCAAAGAGGTTAAACTACAATTATTATACAATTATTATATTTACAAATAAATATAGTCTCCTAATACAGATTCTATTGTTATACGCATATCATAATTTATTTAACCCGTGTTAAATATATCCCTATTGAAGACAAACACACATTTCCATCTTACTATGATCACCTGTAATTAGTAAATTTGTTTATATTATATTCTCTCTAAATGTATATAAGTACCTATGGTTAAAATCCCTTTTTTACCTTATAAACATTTTAAAATATGTTATTTATTAGTTATACTGTCTTTTGTGTATCAAATTGTATTTAATAAAGTTTATTATTATTGCAACATTGGCTTAAAATAAACTGGGAAAATGTATAAAATTTAAATTTTCTTCTAAGATGCCGTTTCAAATATCATATTGAGGTCAAGGTCATATTTCAAATATCACATATATTTTACAGTATATAGTACTCTGTACTATATAATGAAGTAAATTCTGAGTGTAGAATAGAGTTTTTATTTTTATATAAAAAACTATAGAAATTGATAATATGTATTACAGCTTATAATAATAAATAACACAATAATTGCATTAACATAAAATAATTAATTTTATTGGTTGTCATTCATAGAGATATTGATGGTGCAGTTGCTTAATACAACAAGACAAATAAATTCGTGGCATGTTTGTGGTTGTGGTATGTTGTTCAACTTGATTGACAGAATTCTTTGAACATGTTGGCAACTCACCATAAAGTGATTTTGACATTTGTTTTTCAAAAACACCGCCATCAATGTATGCTTTGTCGGCGTTGTCGCTAACACGACCAGTCTTTTTTGGATTACTTGTTTTCGTACACCACTAATTTGAAGGAGCCGATTTTGTGCTGTTCTGTGCAGGCTGCTATTCGAAACAAACCCATCCAAGCTAAGCGACTGTATCAGACTTTTTGTAACCGGTTGAATTGAGTGAGTTCCAAAAGGGGAAGATTTGTACCACACGTTCGTATTTATGTTTGCAATTATAGATAGATAGAATGCCTTACAACCTTCTCTTCCGTTTTGTTTCGGTCTGTGGGAAATATAGCGTTCAACGGATACCTACTTTTATCGCTTCTGGAATACAATCTGAGTAACCTTTGGCTCATAGCGCCTACATTTCAATCCAAATTGTCGATTTTTTGAAACTCTTTCAACGTATTCCAAGTATTCTTCTCCATTGGAATCAACGAGCAATTTTATTTGAGTCTATTTATTTGTAGTCTAAATCTCGGTGTTCTTGGGCAGCTCTTTCTGTCTGTAGTAATTGTTTAGCATTTGCCCAACCGAACTATCCATTTTTCCATAGTCTATCTTCATTTTTGGGAGTAAAAATTAGCGCCAATTCTTTCTAGGATCAAGTAATCCCATTTTTGCCGAAGTTTTCATTTGCGCGTCTAAAGCTTTACGCAAGGAAAGAAATACTGCATCGTTAAATATAGATATAGACTGTCGATAGAGGAGGATAGCGTTGGCCATTTTGTTTTTTGATGTCACAAAAAAGTATTTAAGACAGTAATCGAGATCATACTGATGGAATTCCTCCACTGGTTTCAATATTTTTAAAGTTCCATTCGGCTAACCAATATCGACATATTTTCATAGACCAAGTGCTTTTGTTTAAGGTAGATTTTGGTACCGTACAATAAGTGTTTTTTGTTATCTATATAGGGACTTCTTCTTGTTGATCATTTGAATCATTTAGTCAATTAAAAAAATCTTTCATGTTGGGTGAATTCTATAGAATATTGACAATAAAACATATAGTAAATTAACTGAGTATTGGATTTCCATACTTCATAGAAAGTTTCGCATCCTCGTACTTTCTAGGCATGAAAATCCTAAACAGGTTTAAATCCTTTATTGAAATTCCACTCTCATACCTGTTTTATTTACGCTATGTAATTTGCGCTACGTTATATACTAAAGTAAATTTATCGTTCAACTATATTATAAATATTTTCATTTCAACCAATTAAATATTTCTTTAAATATCGAGGTAATTTTGGTCATTATGAGGCATGAGACAAATTTTATAGAATCAGTCACGTTTTGGTGAAAATTCAATTCTTATCGGCAAAGGTTATATATCTCTACGCGTTGTGTTACATGCCTAATCACATTTTTTCTCTTATTAAGTTTTGTTACCTGTTCTATTTTGGTAACACCAAACTGGTTAAATCTGGATATATGAAAATAATTATTTGTACTGGTTGTTGGACAATTTTCATCAAGATTTTATATTCTCCTCAATATTACACTTTTATAATTGGAAATATTCTAATTAATTTTATTTCAAATTGCACGTTTACCCTGGATTAGGTTGTAGGCAAACTTATTTTCTATAATTTAAAAAAATTACGAACTACAGGGTATGACAAAGATATGTGCATTTTATATATATTTAATAATAAGCTTTACTTCTATTTTCGAAAAGGTACAGGGAAGGTGAGTTTAAAACATACCTATGATATGTATCTTTTTCTCTGTAAAGTAAAAATATAGACATATAAATTGTATGGAAATGGGTTTTACGAGCACAGAAACATTTCAAAACGTACTGCAAAATATTCCACTTTTATCAATAAAAACAATATTTTCGACAGTTCTATAAATCAATTCAAAGTCAATTAAATAAAACCTCAGTTAAATAATGGATACAATTAAAGTAATCAATATAGGAGACAGAATTGTATGCCTCTTGCAATCGGAAATAAAATGAGCGCAGATCAATAGGTTTATAATTTAGGTTGATTGGATTAAATCAATATTACTGAAAGAATTGTAATAGACCTAAATAAAACGTGTATGCCCATGTTTTGGTGGAAATTATATAATATTAATACGTTACATAAAACGTTATATTAAATGGTACAACGTTGTATTTTTTATTGATTTCCATAAATCGGCATTTGCACAAATACAAATGATACAATCGGTGTAAGTTATAAGCATATGTTGATAAAAGCAATCTGAGGAAATAGATTTGTCACGAAGTTGTACTTTGACGTATTTCGCTAAGAGCTCCACTTCAATGATTTAACGGTCGATCAAGTGGGGACTTAAGATTTCGTCAATAATGGTTCAAATAAATAATTTAGGTTCTGCGTTAATCTAAATTCTGTTTTAGATGGAGTGTTGGCCCTTCATTATACAATTGTACGTAATTTTATAGTAGACAAGTCGTGAATTTTGTTGAACATAGAATATTGTGGTGACATTTATTCAATTTAAATTATGTGGACACTTCAATTTTTCAATAAAAAGTATTTTATTATTATAATGATGTTGATTAATTTTTTTAATGTTTTATGTATCAATTCCTCATTTAATCAAAATTAATAAGGTTCCGTTAAATACTACTATATCACGATATTTGGGAAAGTCACATTTAGGCTAAATTCAGGTTGTTTATCCAGACATTTATATTTTTTAGCAAAAATAATTTTAATGTTCCCAATAAAAAATCGTGTGCAGCCAACAAAAAATTTTGTTTTATGATTATTATTGATATCAAGTGACAATTCAGCATCTTTTATTAATTAAATCTTTTCTATAGTTTATTATCTATTAATCAACGGTTATTCAGTTATTAGCTGAAGTTTAGTAACTTTTTGTTTAAAAGGGCACGTTTAAAGTAGAAAAATTGTTTTGTTATTAAATAATAAAAAAAGCGCATATTGAATTTAAAAAAAATACTTTAAAACCTAAATTTTGGAATGTCAAAAGTCAAAAAATCCAACGATGTGTACAAAAAAATTGTTACACCAGAAACTCAGAAGGGTGTATTCGACAGGGCGTGACCTCGACAGACTGATCTGTTTCCTCATGTGCAACGCTTTTCAGATAGAGACAGTTGACATAATAGAGTTTTACTTGAAGACTTTGAGTATGTTGAAGAAGATAAGTGGATAAGGTAAATAAACTTAAAGCTTTCATTGAGCAGCATTGTGAAAAATATAAATTGAAATTAGTAATATTATTATTAGTTTAACCTAATTTAATTACATTGGACAAGATCTACAGAAGAATCAATAACCAGATTTTTAAATCAGAATAAATTTTGAAAAAATCCTATTACATTTTGTTACAATTTTGGATTTAAATATATGAATTCAGTTGTTTTATTTGTAAGTATAAATTTTACAAAAGAAGTGAATTATATTATAATGTTATATAATTTAGGTTAAATAACGTTCTGTCTTGATTTCACAAAATTCTATCATTTTACTATGTTTGTCTTCTCGAGTGGTATATAATTACAAATTGCATTTTATAATAATTATTGGATAGAGTTACATTTTTTACTGTAGGGCTAAAAAACAATTAGTTTTTCCATAAAACAAAAAAAATTAATTCTGTTCAGTTTAGCCTTTTTTCATATAGACTTTTTTTGTTCAGAAAGTGATGAATCTAGAAATATTTATCTTAATTCTGTTTTTAGAATATAAAAGAAGTAATCAATGGGTGATAACTTTATTAACATATTACAAATACATGTTTATCAGTCACCCAACTGTCACCCAATGTGTAAAATATGTATAAAGCCTACCATAAAATTATGTAAATTATAAAAGTAAATATCATTAAGATATACACAAGCGTATATAGATCACTCGACTTGTGTTCCGAAAAACCGTTCAGTGTGGATAATTTTACTGTAGTGTTGTGAACTACTTACTATATAAGTAGCATCCTACAACAGTGCAGTTCCTAAAACACGTTCATTTGAGTAACAAAAATAAGTAAAACTTTTATATAGTTTTGTCGTGTACATCTGCTTGTCTGAAAATCCATTTTATACTGCATTAAACTGGTACACGACCATTTTTACCAATCATTGTTGAAAACGAAACTATTACAACGATTCCGATCAGATGTCCTATCTATGAGTTAGAATAGAAAAACACACTCTGTGATAAAATGAACCGCTAATAATTACTACATTACAAATTAAATTTAAAAAGAAAAAGTACCCATTTTTCAGTTCAGAAGTTTTGACTATTTAACCCTCTTTCTGAGATTAACACAATTTCAAAGAGAAAAATAATTTTAAAATGCGAAGAAAATTAATTTAGTACAAGAAAAATAAATACTTATACTTATTCTATTTATTTTAGAATTTTTATAGGCCGTTTTGTAATTGTTTAGTTTTTTATTTAAAAAATCATTTTATGAAATAGAAAAATATTTGCGGAAAGTTTATTTAAACAAAATTAAATAACATAAAAAAATATTAATTACAGATCAGCCAATAATATTTTTGGTATTAATATTTAGTGTTAAATATTATATGATAAAGGTATTAAGTAGTTTGTTTTCTTGATGGTCTTTTTCTTAATTAATTCTATTATTTGATGATTATTTTACCGAGTTGGTCATGAAAGATCATGTCATATTTTAATAATCAATTTAATTAATTGAAGTTTTTGTTTTAATAAATTTATTTAATTATTGTATATTTATTAAAACCTAATTATGATCAATATAAACATATTTTACAAAACATTATCTCTCTGCTTTTGGAGTATTTCGTGAATTGTGTGATTATATTTTAATTGCAATTTGTAAATCATTTATAGTCCTAAACCATACAAAAGTAAAGGCAACTTGGATAGTATACTAATTCCTAAGATTATTGTCTTGCAATTCTTTTAATTATAGGTACCTTAATTAATACATATTTAATTGCTTTCACGTGCCACATAGATTATATCATTGCAAACATCGAAATAATGTCTAATTTCCAGGCCGGAAGCCTTGTTTGGCTTCGTTATAATATTCGTCTAGAAGTAAAAAAAATGAATTATAAGATATTTAACAGGATTGAAACTTTGCTGAAAATTGAAATGATAGATATCTCGAGCAATCAATAGAAGGGTGTTTTAATAAATCATCAATTAAAATTAAATATTAAAATCTCTGCAATTAATCCAATTTTGATACTTACAATATTTTTTTCAAAATTATGGTTTCTTTGAAAATTTTAAAAATGTTAAACATAAAACATATGAAAACAAATATATATATATAGTGTGTCTATGTAATTTTTGTTCAGGCATCTCTCAATATGTCTTGGAATCTATCACTAAGTCTTAATATGTCTTGCTATGTTTTGGTATATCTTGCAATTTCTTGGTATCTCTTGTTATGTGTTGGTATGTCATGCAATGTCTTGGTATTTCTTGCTATGTTTTGGTATATCTTGCAATTTCTTGGTATCTTTTGTTATGTCTTGCTATATGTATATTTTGCTATATCTTGGTATCTCTTACAATGTCTTGGTATTTCTTGCTATGTCTTGGTATCTCTCGCTATGTCTTGGTATCTATTGCTATATCTTGGTATCTCTCGCTATGTCTTGGTATCTATTGCTATATCTTGGTATCTCTCGCTATGTCTTGGTATCTATTGCTATATCTTGGTATCTATCGCTATGTCTTGGTATCTCTTGCAATGTCTTGGTATCTCTTGCAATGTCTTGGTATCTCTTGCAATGTCTTGGTATCTCTTGCAATGTCTTGGTATCTTTCGCTATGTCTTGGTATCTCTTGCAATGTTTTGGTATTTCTTGCTATGTCTTGGTATCTCTTGCAATGTCTTGGTATCTCTTGCAATGTCTTGGTATTTATTGGTATCTCTCGCTATGTCTTGGTATCTCTCGCTATATATGTTTGGCATCTCCAGCTATGTTTTGTAATCTGTTGCTATGTCTTGATATGTTTAGTATATTCGTCATACATTAGTACTTTGATAATTAACAAAATATTGATGTTTACTTTTCATATTGATCAGCTTAAATATTAATTTTCGTACTAGTCAAAGAAATTACAGAAATATTCCATATATAGCCATTTATTAAAAATTCTTGGTACTTTTATTAAAAGCTATCTTCTTCATTTTATCTGTTGCATTATTAAATACATTCCTTTTTACAAAAAAAATATTTTTTAGCAGACACAAATTTTAAAACAGCAAATGACACAATATAAGTCAACCATCATAACAAAATTTACTGTCCAACAAAACTTTACTAATTATTTTAATTATTTCTTAACTCTGTACTTTTAAATAATTCTATGTAAAAATAGATTTAATTAGTATGTGTTGTTTACTGATTCAAATTAAAAGATGCTTTTAAAGATCCTTATAAAATTTAAATATACCTTTATTTTAAAATGAACATCCATTTATTCATCTAAAAGTATTTAGAAGATAATCGACATTTCAATTGGCGCCGTTAAATTGAAAAAACAACTTAAAAAACTAATTGATTATTCAGGTGCACTTGTGTTCACAATTTTATACTTATCAAATTCTAGGAGCAAAAATTTTAAAAAGCTGTTTGTTCAGCTTTTTTTCTCTGCTTTCTTATTTTTCCTTTTGAGTTCATCCTATCCAATTGTTTAATATTGTCATGAAAATAGAATTAGTATATAGAAAATAGAATATTAACGCTAAATTTATGTAATGCTTAGATTAATTTACTAAATTAATACTCATTTTTAGCTATTGTAATACCCCTCAATATATTGAACTATTATTGTTTCGTGTAAATATTTTATACATTATATGAATCTGCAAGCACATAAAATGAACAACTATATAGATAAATCAATTCAGTGAATTTAAGAAAATCACGGCTTTAATTTTTAAGGAAATGTACCCAACACACTTAAGTTAAAACTCAACGATCAACTCAACGAATTTCATTAAATAAATTGGTTTATAATTTCTTCCATAGCTTTTTTGAATCTTAAATGTCTGCCTAAAAATTAAATACTAGTACTAATTTTTTTAAATTTTAATTGTGAAAATTAACCTCAAAAATCATGGGAAGTTAACAAAATTAAAACATTTTAAATTAATCTTAGATTTTTAATTAAAATTGTTTATACTATTGTAGAATGTCGTTTGAAGAGGCTTAACTTTCACTGATCGTAAATTATTGACCATTTGTTGATTAAAGCAACGTTATGTCGTTGTGCACGTCCTGTGTCAAGGAAAACTTTTTTATTATTCTAAAGATATCTTTAAAAGAAGATATCGCTGCGATTAGGGTTTTATAATAAAGAAACTTCCAGGCAAATTTTTAAGAGCTTTAAAACAATTAAAGTGAATATCCATTGGGATAAGTTGCGACAGGGGCATCCGATTAGGGGTTAAAATTCTTTTGTTTTCACAAAGAAAATTGTTCCTGGTAAATTATCTAACAATATAAAAATATAAGCTTCAGTTAGAGACGTCCATTATGATCTGAACATTTAAGTATCTGAAACAATAAATGAATATTGAAGTTATATATACATCTAAGCACTCAAAAATGTATACGGTCCTACTTAAACGTTATTTTTATCAAAATTGTGAAAAAGTATCTGGAATTTCCATTATAAAATGAACACTTACCTGTATAGCCAAAACTCAATCAAACTTGAAATTGAATTTAGCAAATGTCAAAAGCTTACTTATTATATATTTAAAAGCTAAAAGAAAAAAATAAGGATGTGAAATTTCCTATTTTTGAAATCATTATAGTTTCTACAATTTCTAAAAAAGAATAACTAATTAATATTGAAGAAAACTCGTTAAAAATATTTAACAAATCACATAATAATAGTGTTTTGAGAAAAATAGTTTTGTTTATAAAGGTTTACTATATCACAGAGAAAGAAAACGTTCCAATTAATATTAAAATCAATAAAATGTGTTTTCGTAGCATTAGTTAGATATTTCCTAAATACTATACAGTGTTAAAAAAATTATTTTTTGATAAAACTGTACATTTTTAAAATATGAGCAGAATAAAAAATCTTCAAATAGTTTATTTATTTCATAATTTATATGTCAAACATCTAAATGGTATCAATGGTAAATAGAAATTTTAGACTTCAATAAGTTTCCATAATACTTCCATAACGTTCCCATAAAGTCGTCTTTAGCTTCATACTTGCATAACGTTCCAATGATGTCCTTTTTAGCTTCATACATCCATAACGTTCCAATGATGTCCTTTTTAGCTTCAAACTTCCATAAATAACGTTCCCATGATGTCCTTTTTAGCTTCATACATCCATAACGTTCCAATGATGTCCTCTTTAGCTTCAAACTTCCATAAATAACGTTCCAATGATGTCCTCTTTAGCTTCATACTTCCATAACGTTCCCATAAAGTGCTCTTTATCTTCATACATTCATAACGTTCCAATGATGTCCTCTTTAGCTTCATACTTCCATAAC
>JAUZNC010029436.1:23740-47714 GCA_034780395.1 Vannuccia rotundouncinata | reverse complement strand
TTCCCATAAAGTGCTCTTTATCTTCATACATTCATAACGTTCCAATGATGTCCTCTTTAGCTTCATACTTCCATAACGTTCCCATAAAGTTCATAAAACTTTTAGCTTTCCATGGTTTTCCTTTAAGTCCCCTCTATAATTTATTGACGGAAGCTTAATTTCCACTATATGATTGCCATGGTTTCCACATAAATCTTCTTATATAATATCCACTCACAGAGTTTGTGATATTATTATTAAATCACATCTTGGCAGTCAGCTGTCATACATGCCAGCATAAGCAAATAGAATTTAAATAGAATAAAATCGAAAAAGCCGGCCTTCTTATACAATTAGGATAATGAAAATATACAAATAGATATAAAATTATATATTTGTAATTGATGTAAAAGTATTAAATGTTTATTAAAATCTGAATAATAATTTTAACCTCTGCCAGAATTTCCATCAAATTCATAACTTAGATAAAATTATTTTTTTGTAATAATATACAGGTAAAAATATTGTAAAAGTAAATTTAAAACAAAAAATGCTCTCTGTGAAAATACGAACGCAAATAACTACAATAAAATAAAATTTAATTTAAATTAATTATAGAAAAGGTTCCTTGGTAGTTCACAACTTTTTCAATCTATTTAAATTATATTTCAATGTAGTTTGAACGGTGAACTTTTCACAGTAAGTCATTTTTTTTACAGATTTTGACTATTATAGATTGTGCAATAATAATTTAAATAAAGTTATATATTGAGTGCTTATAATGAAAAATAAAATACTGTTGTTATATATTTGTTTTAATGGGTATCTATTTACTTTCACATTAGTCAAATGGGGAAAGTTCATTGATAAAATCAAAACATGACTATTTAACAGATACTGATTTGAAAACAAATTTGATATTCCTATTAACTATATGTTTAGTGAATCGAAATGTATGTTATAGTTGAACAGCTACGCTTGAAAATTTCATAAGTTTATGGCGGACTCTGTTAGTGTAAAATAAAATTTTATTTTGAAATGACAATATTCCTTTTTTATTTTATCAGCCCTGAAATATTTTGTAATATTTTTGTACGTTTTAATTTTATTATTATTTTAGAGTTTCGATATTTTATTGAGAGTTTATTCATAATGTATTTCAAACGACGCATTTGTACTACTTTTAATTTTAACCAAATGAACACAAAGTATAAGGTAAAATATTAATAAGCAAAGCTTCAATTGTCAATAATGCAGACATGAAAAAATTTGTATTAATATTTCCAATGTATTTAATATATAATTTTGTTTGTATTTTTAGTTCGTTGTTAATGCACAAAAATCAAATCCTACAAATTTTATTATGTTTTAATTAAGAATATAATACAGAATGATTTTTTTATTATAATTTTAAAATATAATATAAACATATATTGGAAAATAATTGAAATGCACTTTATTATTAGTTTACATTGTTTTATGAATAGCAAATATTCAGACATACTTACAAAACTAAAGCATCAATTACACGTTGCTTCTTTTGTGTCATTTAATATCAAATTAATTACTAGATAATGTAATGAAGTTTAGGTTCGAGATTCATTATAAGAATTTTGTTATAATGGTGTTCATTTCCTATTACAAGAAATATACATAATTGTCTTGCCTTGTCTTACGTCACTTGGCTCATGAATAGTAGAAGAAATAATAGTCAAAATAATGAATATTTGATATACTTTGATATACAGATCATTTGATATACTTGCTATTCTTTACTATACTTATGATATTCATTGTGAATTGTGAAGTTAATCTATGCAAGCATAAAGAATGTTTGATACTGACAGAAAGTAAATGCCTATATCGTAATATGTGTCGTAATAAAATGCCTCTATCGATTGATTAAAGAATTGCTTTAAAATCACAAACCTCTTATACTGGCGGTATTTTCTATATAAAAACTATTTTCCTTTGTTTACATTTTCAACATTTTCACAAATTCAAAAAACATTTTTTAATTTATTATTCTAAAAAAATAATGTTGAACATATTGTGCTAAGGAAAATTCTGTCGGATTTCTTTGAATGATCAAGAATTGTTTAGTCATAGAAATATTAATGAAGAATATCATACATCATTTAAAATTTAATAATTCATGATATAATTATCAAGACTTTTTCCTTAATAAAACTAGTACAAAACATTCCGTTAGCACCTATAATGTTTTGTTGAACAATATTACGAAAAAACTTTTCGGTTATTTAGCTATAATAAATTATTTGTACAGTTAATAGATTCTAAAACAAATCTAAGAGAAATATTTCAACGATTTGTTTTCAACTTAAATGAGACACAAAAGAAATATTGTTAAACGGATTGTATTATTTTCCAGAACATTATTTGCAAAATATATATTCAATAAGTTACGATTCTTTATACTTCGAATTCTTTACTTTTATGTTTTAATTTAGAATCTATTCGGGAGTCAAATTATAAATTACAGAGAAGATATTTGTCTCGATGTTTTGAGTCTATTTTATCATTTAATTATACGCAAGAATATTTAAATATTGCCTTCATTTTGTCGTATAATATATGACGGATGATATAAATTTAATTATTACACAGGGAGTTTCGGAGAAATCATATTTGTTAGCATGATCGGAAATGTTTGATGTTTAAAAATCAATACCGAGTATTTGTTGTTTTAAGAAAAGGGAGTTATAGTTGATAAATAAATTAAATAACCAAATCACTATCTTACTCAAAAAAAGTTATAACTATTTTGTATAAATCAATATTTACTTCAGTATAAAGACTAAAATGTCCCTAAATTTCAGCTTGTTTTGTATAGATATATGTATTACTCCTTCTCAATTATATTTGATGTAAATAGAATATAGAAGTAGTTATTATATAGGGAGAAGACAATGGAAAAAGAGGAAATGAATACATAGTTTATCAACATTTTCTCTTACACATGAATGTTTTGAAATTTAAACATATTTATACATGAAATAAAAGTAGGGAAAATAATGGGTGCGTAATGGGTGCGAATAATGAACAAGAATCTAAGTTCTAAAAGAATGATTTGCGATGCAATTATTATTTATCGTTTTGAAATAATATTTCTTTAGTATTTTTGTTCTGAATTCTTTATATTTATGAAAATAGGATTAAATATATCTAAAATTTATGTAAATTCTAGACAATTTTATAAAATTATATTTCCATAATGCATGTGACTTATCAATTTACATATCAAATTATTTTATAATAAAAAAGCTTCACTACAAAGACAACTAATTAATTCTGATCATGAGCAAATTATACTAGAAATAATTATTTCCTCAAGATAATTTTTTTATAATAGTTAGAAAGCTTCTTGTTCCTTTTCAATTTTATCTTTTAATAAATACAGAGATTAAAATAGTAAAATATGAGTATTAAGGATAAATATGTATTTTATATATTGAAATCCTTTTTTAAAATTGACAATTAAATTACGCCATTTCGATAAGTTTCAACATCACTGAGAATATAATTTATTTATACCTATAGCCGTGTCGAAATGCGCAATTACAATATTCGACAATATGAATGTGAGGAGCTTTTATATTTTTCAAACAATGAAAGAGTTTTATAATTTTTGATTAAATAAATAAAAATAAACGATCTGATGCTGATGCAGATGTTAAAATATGGAAGGCTTCTAAAATTACTGAAAGACAAAATTTAAGAAATCGATACAGACGAGGACAACATGGAAAACAATTTGATAGAAGACAAAAGGACTGCCGAAAATAAAACTATCTGGCATTTGCTGTCAACCTTCGAATTGATGACGGCACCGTACCTGATAATAATGATTACGATGGATGCTTAATTCATAATTAGAAAACATATGCTTACACTTTTTGAATCAACTTATGCGTTCGAAGCATATCAAAATAACTACATTTAATACAATTAAATATTACCAGATCTAAAAATATCAAAGTATATACTATATAATAAAATTGTTATAATTATTATAATTATTATAACTGTTATATTTGGTTTTGTTATTCTAAAAAATCATGACTACAAATGTTTTATATTGAATATAAAATATTTCAAAGATTAGTAAAATCCGATTTATGGTAGTAATTAAGATACAAAAGTTTCTTAGTCATTCTTGAATAATATTTTTTTAAATAATAGCTAGTCAGAATATTATTTAAAGACGAAATTAAATTAGTATGTACGTGTACACCTAGATCAATCGAGATTCGATTCTGATGGGTTCAAAGTTCTCACTCCCCTTATTATATCCAATCACTAAATGAGATAGATTACTAAACCAGTGTATTATGGGATTGACCAGAAAATTAAACTTTCGCAGTCTTGGTTAAAACTTAAGAAAATCTGAACACAACATTTTATCCTTAAAAGTTTTTTGAAATCATATGTTTTTATACAATTATTTAAAATATTTATTTATTTTTAATTCTGACGAAAATCATATGAAATAAGAACTGTATAACTATTTATTGGTTGGCTATATATTACCATTATAATAAACTTTATATTAAATATATCATTAGCTCTTATACTTTTGAGGTTTTTTATGATGTGAACAATGATTTATAGTAAGCAACTGTAGGCGGTAACATTTTATCCATTTTGACAGAATGTATGATATAGTGAATGAAAATGTATTAATATAGAGTGTACTCCTAAAATATTTCTTAAAACATTTTAATTTGTTAAATCACATAATCTATTATTAATTAGTGATCCAAAGAATAGAGTTAAAGTTGAATAAATGTTCTGTTAAATAAGGTTCTGTAAAATGTTTAAATTGAGAATAGAGTTTAATATTTAGTAATAAATAAATAATTTTCCATTTATTACATTTTGTAATGTATAATTTTATCTGATATCGACAATAACCTTCTTAGATACTACAGGTTGGTTCATTGATCTTAATGTAACATCAACTGTCTTACACAATACAAAGAAATTTGTTTATTCCTCAAAAAACTTATACCTCAGGTCATAGATTTAACGCAAAAATATAATCAGATCTGAATCATAAGATTTATTACATTTCCCTATTCTCACAATCTAGCTAACAAGAACCATAAAATACAAACTTTTGGCCTAATTCTTTTTACTTTTCCCAATATGAGTATATTTTTATGTATTTTAATATATTATATATTTTTATATGAAACATGTTTACAAGATCGCAAGCTAATCAAATGTTTCATTGTATTTCATAATATACTCTTTTAATAATAGTAGCTGTACTGATTTACATTATACACCATTGGTTACAATTATACATAATGTGAATAAAGAATTCAATGTAATCAGATATACAATGTGTAACAACTCAATTTTATTTAAGAATTTCTATTAACTTTTTTATATGAATTTATCAGTTAAAAATTGAAAATTTATATGTAATTAATGTAGGAAAATTATATTTAAAAATAAAATGCTAATTGGCGTCATTTTATATAAATTGTATTAACCATTTGTTTTCTCCATTGACCAATCAGGACCATACCCAAATATCTATATAAAACTATCAAATCTATAAAACAATAATTTCCGAAATTGTAAATATTATTCTTTTTTAGGAAGTCCATTTGCTAAATCTTTTTTATTTATGGTACGTATAAATTGTATCTGTATTTCTAGATACTTGGCATAAATTAATACTTACACATTTTATTAAGCCAATATTAAGCCTTTAAAAAATATAGTCAGAATTTTCGCACGTACTTTTCGATAATTCTATTTGTATTTAATCAAATGAAGATAGAAAACATAAATTAAGAAATATTTCGTTCCATTACTGATTTCTTATTTCAACTAATTTACTTGGCAACACGAAGACAACTAACATAATCTAATTAACGTTTTGTTTAGAAGACTCATGCGGAGATTTAGAATGTTTCATACACATTTAAAGATCTAGGAATTTCAGAAGTAGGTAGTGTAAAGTTGTATGATATAACATTTAGTTTTATCATTTTTTATAACCGTATGTTGTTTAATTTTTAGATTAAGTTCAAACGATACTTAAAAATAATCGAAATGAGATACTTTCACAAGAAAACAATGAAATATTCATCCTCTGATATTTGTAACTAATTTCTTGTTATCTTAATATTTTATATTATGTATACTTTACCAGATAAATGCATAGTCTAAGTCCAGAAGATGCAGTTTAGGAAATTGTTATCCAATAAAGTTCAGGTAAAACGAAAAATTGCATAAATGTTTCTAAATATACATATTTTTTAATGTTATATTTGATATTTGAGAGTAGTTATCATCCTAAATCTAAATAATTTATTAGTACATTCAG
Source organism: Vannuccia rotundouncinata (assembly GCA_034780395.1). NCBI lineage: Eukaryota > Metazoa > Platyhelminthes > Proseriata > Coelogynoporidae > Vannuccia > Vannuccia rotundouncinata. The sequence continues at coordinate 41,371 of JAUZNC010029436.1, read as the reverse complement.
ATAAACTAAGGATGTTTAATTTGATTACGTAGTTTCAAAATGTTTCATTTTATTGAAACTTAATTCCGCTCTTATTTCTTGACATGTCCAAAGTTTTTGTTGTATGAAAAAATTAACAAAAGATTTATGTTATCGAATAATTATTTATATATAATATTTTACGTAAATGTATCATAATCAATGTATTAGATATGTAAATTATCTTAAAGGTAAAGAAAACATCTACAATTTAATGAAAGCTCAGTTTTTTATACAACGAAAACCTTTTCAATTTCGGTCAAAAGTTTTTTGTTGGTAGAAAAACGAAAAATTTATGTTTACTTTCATTTCTGATTTTAATAATAGAGGCAAAAGATATTATTTATATGTTCAAGTCATATATACCCACACTTTTAAATAAATCAAGAAATTGGCAAATTTAATTAGTTTATTCATAATTCATGTAGAGAAAAATTGATTTTTGTCATAGTTGGGTAATTTCCATTATTGAAAGAGATATTTAATATTGTTGGGAAAAAATTTGAAAAAGAAATAAATAACTATACACTGAATTAAATTATTGAAAACTAATTTTTATGACAAAGAATTAAAATATTTATATTTCCTTATCACCAACAGTTTCTGTTTATCAGTCTTAGATTTTAATAAATGCATTTATAGTCGTCTGATTGATTGTACATATGTACAAATTCCATATAAGCAGAGTTTAAAAAATCAAATCTAATATGGTTGCAGAGTGTCAGAGAGCCACATAATAAAAATATAATGTTCACATACAATACAGGTACAATTAAAAAAACTCTCTTTATAAGATTAACCGTTGAAGCTACAATAAAATTATAATTAAAGATACTAAGATAATTTAATTAAAGACGTTTGAGATTAACGGCACATCGACTTATTTTCACTATTTCACAAAACTTTTGTATTAAAGACATTATCCTCTAAATGTGGAACTTTAATAAAATTGCGCTATAGACATTGTGTACAATAATGTGGCGCATTAGAAATGAATAAAGATTATTATTATTTTATGTTTTTATAAATGTGAACGTTTTTCAACCTTTGATTACTTTTAATTTTCTTTTTTGCAATATTTTACAAAAAATCTTAAATTTAATTATCACAATTGTTTTTCAAGCACAACATTTGAAAAATGTAAAATAATTGCCAAAATTTTACTGAGAGTTTCTCCATCATTCCTTTTGTTATTTGTCTTCGACAAAAATTTCAGGAGATAATTAAATTTCAATAAAAAAGTGAGTAAATTTATATTTTCTTAATGTTACGTTTAGTTATTGGAATAATTTTAAATGTTTTGAGTAAAGAAATCATTATTTGTGTATTTAGAAAGTCCTGCCATAAAGAATAAAATTAAATATTTTTTTTGCATATGTCTCCTTCTTCTAATTTTTGTATCATTTAAGATAATTCTAAGGTATTCCTCATCAAAGAAAAGTTGAACTCGAATCATTTTTATATGAAACTGATTATTGTTGCTCATGAATATTTCATGAACATCTCGTGAGGAATAATAAGAAGGAAAATAAGATTATTTTGTGGAGATTTCTTTTCGTTCCTACAAATAAGACAATTCCGGCGATCGCACATATATTTAATAGAATGTAATACTCGAACTATTAAATTATTTTACAAGTATTATTTGTGTATAAACAATTTCATTTGTGTATATTCATTTCCATTCTATCCGTAAGGTTGTATTTCGATTATCCTGGCGAAAATTGAATAGGGTCTGGTATTGACTAATGGATTTGAACGAAAATTCTGATAACTGAAATCTTCTAATATATTGGAGTTTGTAATATTATTCAAACAACAATTATAACCTCAAAATTATAATTATTTTTGTAACACCAATTAATGTTGAGGTTGTAATTATTGTTTGAATAATATTACAAACTCCAATATATTAGAAGATTTCAGTTATCAGAATTTTCGTTCAGTATAATAACATTCGTTCAAATCCAATAAACAATTACCAGACCATATGTTTGGTGTTATAAAAATAATTATTTAAGATATATAAATAATTATAAAATTATTTAATATTTTTTTAGAGTAATGTATTATTGTGAAAGAAAAGAAAAGAAAAAAAAAGAAAAGAAAAGAAAAGAAAAGAAAAGAAAAGAAAAGAAAAAAAAAGAAAAGAAAAGAAAAGAAAAGAAAAGAAAAGAAAAGAAAAGAAAAGAAAAGAAAAGAAAAGAAAAGAAAATATTTGGGTCATAGATTTAGGTTGCAGAGTCGAAGGCGTTGAAATAAATTTACCAGACTATCGACATGAAATCCTTCCATCTGCGGACTTTTGACAATAGTATTCTAACATATAAAAATAGTCGTCGACAATTTGATACTAGCCTAAAGACATTTGACAATAGCCTATGGCCATTTGACAATGGCCTACAGACATTTGACAATAGCCTACAGACATTTGACAATAGTCTACGGACATTTGACAATAGCTTACGGACATTTGACAATAGCTTACGGACATTTTACAATAGCCTACAGACATTTGAAAATAGCCTACGGACATTTGAAAATAGCTTACGGACATTTGACAATAGCCTACATACATTTGAAAATAGCCTACAGACATTTGACAATAGCCTACGGACATTTGACAATATTTTACGGACATTACGCACGGCTATTTGACAACTATCAACGTACATTTGAAACTAGCCTAGAGACATTTGACAATAGCCGACAACAATTTGACACTATAGCCTACGCACATTTGACAATAGCCGACAACAATTTGACACTATAGCCTAAGCACATTTTACAATAGTTTACAATTATTTGACAATAATGGGAGGTTATTTGACAACAGCCAACGGTTATTTGACAATAGCCAACGGTTATTTGACTCTTTCCTACGCACATTAAACATAGTCGAAAATAGTCGACAAAAATATATTTTTGCTATAGGTAACGTTGTTTGAAATTGCAATACATCTTAGTAGCGCAACGGTTAAATCTGTTTGATTGATATTATGTTTGAATTATATTTATTGACGGATTGGATCATCACATTTATACCTTCAAGCATAGAAAACGGGAATAATTGGTTGTATTAAAGAATTTATATGACCATATTAGCTTGTAATTTAAAATGAACCCAATCATAATCAGATAATTAAGTAACTTGTCTTAACTGTATATTTGTAATGAACGCGAAGCCTAATATAATTCACTTTTAATTAATTCTCAGTGTTGTTCAAGTTTTTTATAGACTTTTGTAATCTTATAAACTGAATTTTATAAGATTTATAAATTCATAACAGATATTTATTTGCGGTAATTACACGAAAATCCGAAATTATAACATTATATAACCATAATAAATCGACTACAAACTCACACAAATTAAAGTAATAAATTAAAAAATATTATTGATTTTACTTCGTTATAATACAGTTTTGTTGAATAAAAATCATGTTTATGGGAATATAGTGTTCGTAAGTCGTTGGTTTCCATTTATCGAACTAACTAACGCTCGTAATCGATAATTCTAAAACTCCAACTTTTGTGCTATTTTAATTTATATACGTTTCACTATATTTGAAATAGTTAAACAATAATCGTGTAATTCTTGTTTATTCTTTTTTAAATATAATCAGATAAAAATCAAGCAAATAGCGATATTTAAAAATGAAATACAAATCATTTGCGTTTCAAGATATACAATACAATACAAAATGTATAATTTATGTAACATTCTCTGATTGTGATTTCCAGAAAGTGTTTTTAATTTACTTTAATTATACATTTTGTATTGTATTGTATTCTCAGACACACTCCAGACACACTACACCAAATTAGATATTAGCATTTAATAAGATTTTATTTATATTAACGGTTTAATCGCACTATTTAATTGATTTGTTGGTGAAAATAATGATAAAATATTGATTTTAAATGTGCAATAAATGTTTCCAATGAGTAGTAGTAATACGTAAGGGATTACACTCCACTTACCGGAATCAAATCGTATATTTTAATTTGTCACAACGGCCCAATTTGAAATAAAAATTTTAATATTTTAGGCCGTTTTCTGAAAAATATTTACAAACAAAATTATTACAAACAGATTATATTGTGATTAATTACAATGAGAGTATATTTTGTCAATTATGTTGTATAGTTTGTTTATCAACGAAAATCAGTAGCTAATAAACAATTAGCTAGGTACTACAGTAAACTCATTTTATAGAAAGAATTTGTTGATAAAGGCTCTATTATACTTATGTTAATAATTCGAGATATTCACCAACAACTTCAATACAGAAGAATTTTAATATTTGAAATAATATGTTCCTGAAATAATATAATATGTAATAATCTATATTTATATGCAAGGAAAGACAATTTTGACTCTAAAAACAAAATAGGTAGAACTAAAACCAAAATTATAGCAAGATTATTCGAAGGAAAAAAAACATTTTTGTTAAAATTTTTATTTTTCCAATAAATAGTTGTTCTTTAAATGAGAAATGTGGGCAACATTCTAACATGAAGTAACAGTTTCATTAATCAATAATAATTAAATGAACTTCTGTGTGTAAAAATTGTTTACCAATTTTTTTATATTACATTAAAACAGGATATTGGAATGAACAGATAAATATTGCACCAATATCGCTATACAATAACAAAACATGTAGACAACATTTTTATTCCACAACTATTTACAAGGTTCTTCCTTAATTAACAAAAGAAAAGTTCATGAAAGATTCAGAAGTATTTAACATTGTAGTACAATAAAGTTACAACATAAAATAAAACCTTCTCTGATCAGCCACAAGACATGATTATATTTTCTAAAATTGATTTAGCTATACGTCGATTCATTTAAAACGATTTCAATTCTTTTAGTCAAATAAAAACAAATACAGACTCAATCGATATCTCGTATTTTTATTTATCTTGCCCAGTTTTACTTGTGAGGATTGGCATATTTCGTGATTAATTTCCTAAATATGTTATAGTTATATTATAATCCTTTCACATATTTTTGATAAGATTTTAGATATATAAACCCACCATTGTCAGAATATACTTGATGCGCTATAGATAATATTCAATATGGAGAGAAATTAATTGTACGTATTTTGCTTTAAATGATGCTTTCCAATAGACACTATTTTTGTACACAATTAAAACGTGAATAATAAATAAAACTCATTTAGAATAAAAGAAATATAATAGTGAATGGCAAATAGCAACACAGAATTCATAATAATAATTCTTCGGGGAATAACAAACATATAGCATTATAACGATTTATAAAAATAGAACCGGTCCAATTGATATATGGCTAATAAAAGATATTTTTCATTTATTAAAATATTTCTGTATTCTAAATTAAAAATATTCTTAATTCATATTCTAATATTCTCAAGTATTTATATACAATCTATTTCCTAATATACTATACATGTATATATTCTAGCTAGACTTTATTAGTTTGTCTCTTGTGTATAACACATTTTAGCCATGTGAGTGTGTGATTTGTTTTAAGAAAATTGTGTACATATTTATAATATAGAACTTAATATCGAAGAGTTTAATTGGGTAGATATCCTAAAGAGTGACACCAGGAATTGGAACATTTGCAATTAGTTAACAATATTGAATATGTCACAGATACTGTACACTAATGGTCATTCTATATGTTTTCAATTATTTCATCTGGTACAGTATTTGGATTTACAAATACAGTAGTGACACGTGCATTTTGCTCCAAGGGTGGAAATGCTTTAGGCTTTTATTTAAAATACTGATTTTATAACTTATTTATAAAAAAAAATTGAATTCATGAATCTTGTATAACCATTTTTTATTTCTAGATTATAATTTTAAAGTTAATCGGAAATTTTCCATAAACCTGCGAGTCAGTTCAAAATTATAAAATAGAATGAATTATGTATCTTTATAACACCACAAAATATATATGCATTTAAGAATTTGATATATTATTGATTTGAGTTTCAATTATTCATAAATTTTGGGAGTAAAATGTAATATATACAAATCGTAAAATAAATAAAAACCAAAAAAGAATTGTGCAGTTGAATCCGACTCGGATTATGTGATAAGCAATTATGTACAATGAAAATCGTTTTTTCATGAATGAATTAATGAATCTAATTAATAAGACTCATAATTTATTTATTAATCAATCAATATCTCCAAATCTCTATACGACCGGGTTATAATTTCATTTAGAATGTAACATATATAGTATTGCTTTAACAATTAACAACACACACAATTATTTATAATAGACCTCACAAAGATGACTCCAATTTAGCAGAAACACAATTTTTCTTCACATCTTCAGACACCCTTCTGCTCTCATTCGACTCTACTAATTCATATTTACTCCCGGACTCAATGTTCATGGGAGCGACCGGAGCAGTCAGAAGCCCGTTGTCCTGGGCAACCGTTGTCTTTATGCCGAACAGTTTGAGGGCTTCCTCTCGAAACTTGGGTCCACTCATGCAGTAGAGGAGGAAGTGAATCGAGAAGTTGAGGTACATAATTGTTTGGACCAGGCGTTCTACTCCAAATACAATCCCACCCAGGCTGTCTTCGTGGGAGTCCACGAAGCTGTCAAGATTGCAGGCATAGAAGATGATATCGTATACCAGCAAGGGACTTATCGATATCATAAAAAAGACGTTGATACTGAGAAGCATAGTCGTCAGACTCGAGGTCTTTTCGTTGCGAGACTTGTTTCCAAGATTGGCTTCGCGTAAGTTCTTCATTTTTCTTAGTTTGTATATGATAAAGCTGTTCGCGATGACCATGATTATGAAAGGCAGAATCCCCATGAGTACCAAATCCACGTATGGGAAGACAACCGCAGCTGTTTCAATCAGACCGCATTTGGTAAAACTCGAAGAGTTAACGCTGACATGATTCAGTGTCCAGAAGAAATGGCAGTCGATCAGGCTGAATCCCACTGCAAGACCTATTGTGGTTATCGTGGCCTTTTTTCGGGTGCAGATTTTCTTTGCTTTGAAGGGCATGACTACCCAAATCATGCGGTCAATGGTGACCGAGACCAATAACCAAACGCTTAAGTAAGTCAAGGTATAGTGCGACACGGGCGACAGATAACAATAAATCGGATACAAGGTGCGTGGATCAACTGGAAAATAGAAAATATAGTGAACCAGGGTGGTACTCAGGGAGCTCATCAGATAGAGTAAGTCGACCAGGGCCAAAGCGCTCAAATAAAGAGTTGTGGAACTTGTTCGCAAATTTTTTGAACGTAGAACTCGAATTGTTAAGGCATTGCCAATACAACCAAAAACAATGATAATTACCCAAACAGGAATACAAATTGTTCGGATTGTCCAGACGTCCGCTGGCACAGCTTGGGAGACATTGGAAGATAAAGAGGCGTTGTTTGACTTCACTGCCATATTGTAGGTACAATCAAAAGAATAATTAAATTGAATCTGAGCTGAGATGAGTAAACACTTTTATGCGCTGATTTACGAATTCTAAATGAACACGAGGTCTTAGGTAATATATTCCAACAAAAATTTCTAACTTTTGATTGGACGTTCTTAATTATCAAATAGAAATTAAGAATAACCTACAATAAGAATTATTATAATGTGAAGTACTTTGATGAAACATAAATTCACTTACCAAAATATTGTATTTACAATAGCCAAAAAAATTCAAAAAAGTAAGTCAGCTCAAATGAAAACAATTGTTTCTTTTAATTTAAAGGACACGACGTTCTTTATTTTAAGTTTTAGTGGTACACATTTTCTTTAAAAAAAATACCTGTTATTAAGAGCTAACGGGTTTATACCCGTTGTATAACTGTTGTAACTTTTACATAAAATAAAGTTATTTTAATTCATTTTAAATGCTCTTTTTTCATATTAATATAGCTTTAGTACTGATACGAATATTTTTAATACCTGAAAATTACTGTTTCGAGGCAAATCTTTCCTCTATCGTATGATCGAGAAGATTGATTGAATTGTTACAAACCGTTATTTATTTGAGATGTCATTTTTTGTTACTAAATATCTGATTGTTTTGGTATTTTAACACAATACCAACGAAAATGAGGCAATTGTATCTGTTTTCATTTTCTTTAGAAAATATAGCCTAAACTTTCCTGAAATGAAAAAACATTGCGAAAATATAGTGGTGGTATTTACGCTGGATTTGGAAAGAGATACTAATGTAGGTCTCAGTAAATCTTATTAAATAATTGTTAAATTAATCATGTTGTCACCGCGGTTGTTATGCATTTAACAGGTCTATGAGGTGTTTGTATTCTATAATTTTAATTCCAAACAATACGAAAAGAGAGCATCAAAATTGAATGGTGGAGACCTTTTACATATTTCGTCTTTTAATTGATAACATTAATATCAGTTCCACTTAATTAAAATAATTTTTTAAGAGAATTGTATTGAAGATATTGTCGTTAATTATATTGAAAAAATACTTAGCTTTTATGTTTTAATATTATTAGGATTATTCCTATTATAAGTGTGTCAGTGTTATCAAATATTTATACAGAAAATGACTAAATAAAAACGACAGAGTTCATTTAAATATTATATAAGAAATATCTGTGTAATAAATTTTATTCGAATTAATAGAATTTATTTATGAATTTTAAAGGATTTAAATTTTAACAATTATTTAGATTTTTATTTAAGAATTCGATTTATTTTCTGGCAATTGAAATAGTATTTTAGATAATTGATGAGTTTTAAAGTGAATTTTTAAAGTGAATTTAAACCAAAAGTTTATTTTACAACATTTCTAGGTCAATCGTAAATATTTTTAATTAATTAATCCAAATTGATATACTTTCGTTGTGTAGATTGTGATAGCAAACATAAATTTAATACAATCTAAATATAATAATACTATTTAAAAATAGAATACATGTTGCTTAGTAAAAATGCATTTATAGGCTAGGAAACATATTAGAAAATGTTGTTCTTTGACATTGAAAAATATCTATCTTTCTGTTTTAAAATTATCGCTCATAATATTTCGTTATTTATATATTATTTTTCCTATATCATTTAAAATAATAAGTATGTAAATTATGTACTATCCCTAAAAAAATGTTGTGACTAATTAGTGAATGTTTATATATATTATAGTTAACTACGCCAAACACCCAACATTTTTTTATATATTTTAAACCAAAAATTAATAAATAAAGAGAATTATATTATATGTATATTAAATATGTTATATAAATATATTGTCTTATTAAAATAGGGTAAATACAAATTAAAAGAGTATAAAATGCATAATTCGTAGTAATAAAAGAGGATTATTATTAATACAGTAATTAGATTCCTTGCATTTCCTGCCCACCTCCCTTACGCAAAGACTGCGCGAATGCTTACAACACATGGAAGCAATAGAAAAGACAAACCTGCTGATGAGTACACACTATTTACAGAAAATGGATACTTTACTATCAGTCGACTTGATGATTTCTGTAGTGGGAATTTCTCAGATCAGAATATCGAGCAGTGCTTAATGAGAATGCTGAAAACATATGGTCGAAGTATTACAGTTAGTACATTTACAAAAGGGGTCCATACATTACCTCGCTACGTTGGATTTGTAACGCATTGGAGCATTGCACTGGGATGCACACTGCCACTTCAGAGCAACTTACACATAGACCTGCGTTCTAGCACCCTGTCAAGAGACAAAGATGACTATGTCATCCTTGTACAGTGGCTACTGTCACATTTCTATACGAACCAGATCGCCCGAATTTCCGCTGACGAAAAGTGGATTTACAATTGACCCATGGGTCTTTCCTGGTGGTGATATTCCTCAATTCCAAAAGGATCAACAGTTGCATGCAACTTTGATGGTTTGTTTTATTGTACAGTGCTGAACAGAGGAACGACTGTTGACTCGGAAAAATGCAGCGATTTCCTACAGGAGGCATTTGATTCATTTGAAGTAGAGGTTCCCCATTACAGTTGGAGTCCATGATTAAATGTAGAACATTTTTTAATCCGTCATGAACTTTCTAGCAAAATCAACTGGAACTCATTTTGAATGTTATGAACCCAATCCTACTTTTGTCGGTCATTGAGGTCGTATTAGATCCACCTGGTTATCACACTTGTCAGGCCGACCTCTTCGGCAGTTTTAATCGTTCTACGGCTGATCTGCGATCATCCTCAGTTATCAGATCTTCTACGGCCACGATGTTGGGTTTCGTCTTCAGTGATCGCCAATTTCCCGATCAAATGTTTTCGCCCTGTCAAAAGCAGGTATTGTTGCAGATGTATCAGTAAACTGCGACGATGCAGTAAACAGCAGCAGCCTCGGGAATGGATGGCAATAATTAAACAGATGTCCCATTGTGTCGCAAAGACAAAGTCAATCGATTGCAAGAACAACACGTGCATTTTGCTCCAATGGTAGAAATACTTTAGGCTTTTATTTAAAATACTGATTTTAAAACTTATTTGTGTAAAAAATTGAATTCATTAATCTTGTATAATAATTTTTTATTTCTAGATTTAAAACTTTAAAGTTAATCGGAAATTTTCCATAAACCTAAATTATTAAAAAAAATGAATTATGTATTTTTATAACACCACAAATTATATATGCATTACGAATTTGATATATTATTGATTTGAGTTTCAATTATTCATAATTTTTTGGGAGTAAGATGTAATATATAAAAATCGAAAAATAAATAAAAACCAAAAAAGAATTGTGCAGTTGAATCCGCCTTGGATTACGTGAAAAGGAATTATGTAAAATGAAAATCGTTTTTTCATGAATGAATAAATGAATCTAATTAATAAGTCTCATAATTAATTAATTAATTAATTAATCAATCAATATCTCCAAATCTCTATACGACCGGGTTGTAATTTCATTTAGAATGTAACATATATAGTATTGTTTTAACAATTAACAACAAACACAATTATTTATAATAGTATGATGACTCCAATTTAGCAAGAACACAATTTATATGTGATATATGTCAGTCATACATTTCATATACTCTAAAGCATTATGGTGCTGGATCAACAGTTGTTTTTGATGGCTATGGCAATGCCAGTTCAACTAAGGTCGTTGAGCAAAGACGGGGGGAGGTGCACAGAGGTGCACATCTATTAATTTCATATTTGATGATAACACACCAACTAACAATTCACAAGGAGCATTCTTGGCAAACAGTCACAACATGAAGAGACTGATACAAGCTCTGCGAGATAAGATGCCAATGTTTGGTATATGTGTCAAGCAAGCTGAGGCCGATGCAGACACGCTGATCATCTCAACAGCTCTTCATATGGCAGAGTCAGCTGAGGTGCCAGTCAATGTCATTGAGACAGATACCGACTTACTGGTCATGCTAGTGGCTCGACAACCCATTTTACAAATGGTACATGTTGTGCCGCAGCCACTTGACAACATTATACGATATCCCTGAAATTCAACGTGCCATTAATCCTGCCATACGTCGTTCGACACGATTAAAGGCGCTACGTCCTGGAGCATTAGTTGCAATGAAAAGTGCCTCCAGTTTGATAGTTTGTGGATAGTTGACACGGCTAAGCACTTGATGTTCCTGTATGCGATGACCGGATGCGATACTGTATGATCTGCAATATATTATCAGGGCAAGCGCAAAGCATTCAATCTTGTACACAAAAAGCAAAACTATGATCAGTTGGATACATTCACAAAAGCTAAAAGAACCCATGAAGAGATGAAAGCAGAAGAAAGCTTTATTCTTAAACTGTATGGAGCAAGCAAGTTTTAATTCCTGGATGAATACCACCACATTGCATACAAAAGGGCAATTGGGTCAAATTTATCTTAGTTCTTATATTTTTTGTGTCTAATAACATATAATTAGACACTTAATTTTCTAACATAATTTTCATAATTTACATAACTAACATAATAGTATTAGATTCATTGTCCTAAAACATATGATTAAACACTTTATTTGAATATCTATTTTATCTGGTTGTAAAGATATGAGGAAAATGGAAAATGACAGCCAGTTTTGGACGCCATCTTGAATTTCGGAGAGAGCTACAGGGGGCTTCTTGGAGACTTTTAGTATGTTGTTTTACACACATTCCTGGACCTATTCTGGAAAATTCAGCTTTTTATGACATATTTGCAAGTAATTAGCAATTCTCTTGGACTATTACTAGCGATATCAGTGACAATATATTTTACAATATCTTATTGTCTGTTAACAATTAAATAAGTTTAGCGAATGATATATACGAGTATGAAGTTATAAATGACTTCTATTTAACGAATTCTAACAGAATAGATGCTCGGTTATACAAGAAAAAAACATAACTATTAAATGTCGCAATATATATTCCAGGAATCATCCAAGCGGCCATGCATATTGATCGATCCAGTACAACAGTTCCGTGTTCATACCGTTTAGGCGCGTTCGGTTTGACAATTAGGAAAACATATTGTAAATGATATCAAAATTGGAACATTTGTAAATTGAATCGAAGCAAAAGCCTTTCTGAACTTTATAAATTATTGATTTTTAAGTGAACTATATTATTTATTATTAGTCTGTAACATCAGCTGATAAATTTATATTATTAGAAAGATAAGCATCAAGTATCGCAATACCAAACCTTTAAATTATAAAAAAAAAATATTTTAATGCGATGAACTCTGTGAGATATCATTATAGCCACAACTTACAATAACTTAAATGCGCTATAGACAATACGTAAATTAGGTTTAACTTGTAATCTGTCATACATGGTTGATGGGTGGGTATTATACGCAAGTAGGTAACTATATTGCAGCAATGCATTAGATATCGAGACATAAAAATCTGCGCAAAAGTTTTCATAATTCAGAGTTGAAAATTGATCTAGGGTTTCTTTCCCTCAGACAATACTTCCATTAAAATAAGCTTTCTCGTTTATAATATTCTATAAAAAGCCATTCAATAGAAGAAAAAATAAAATAATTGAAGGAAAGTTAACAACAACAAAAATCTGTTTTCATGAAGCCGATATATTTCAGTAGAAAGGTTTCCTTGTGATATGTATGACGTTTAATTTAATTTCGATATATCTGTGATTATTTTTATAATTTCTGACATTTTGTGGATTAAATTTGGTAATTTCTGCATTAAATTATGTTCATTTTGTACATATTATACACTCTTAATCTCTAAAATAACTTCTACGGGTACTATATAGTTAATATTTACTTATATAGTTTTTTAGAACGGACTGTAGAAGATATTTTAAAAGTTATAGATTAAGAGGGTTAAAGTTTAATTACCAAATCATGTTATTTTCAATTAAACATTTCAAAAGAATGAACATTATTTTCCAAGCTGTAAAAATTGTCAAGATTTAATTGTAGCCTTCACATTTTTGTCGTATTTATTTTGTAAGTAAATAATTTATTACAATATATGGTCTATAGATGGTGTAAATATACTTAAATCCTTGCAATTACCACCAAATTTTTTTTTATGAGGCACTATTAATATTTATAAATTGACTAAATAACGCTTTATTTGATTCAAGCTTACTAAGACAAAATTCCTTTACAAAGAAACCAAATATCCAATTTCAATTTATGCACGACCATACACATCCAGAAATGTGTTTATTTCATTAAACTATTACACTACATTTTACCATTATGTTTCATTTCTGAAATATTATAAATTAGTCTGAATGTAATTTAAAGGAAAATTTTTATCTTAAAATAGTTGTATACCGCCTATTGTAATACAAACTGTAGTATATGAAAATTAATATAATTTCTTACAATATTAAATTATATTTTTTATTGCTTTTAAAATTCCGATAAGATTTAATTTAATTTAATTTAAGATTATATTACATAATATCCAATTAGAGCACAATGGTAGGTTTTTTTAATTTCACTTTTTGAAGCATTGCTTGTTGCAATGACTTCAATATTATTAGAATTTACCCTTTTTTAAAAAGAAAATATTTCTAGAATTCAATATTATTGAAAAAATACCAAATAAGTATTAACTAAATTAGATATATAGACTGTACTGGATAAATACGTCAATATACAATTAAGACAAACCGTTTTAAAAAATTGATTTCAAATGTCATTTTTAGGTGACAATTGACGCAGAAACAAGACCAATTAATTTAATTTCTTAATCAACTTCGTGAATAATTCAAATAGATATCACTTCATTAGTAAAATGGGGGGGGGGTAATGAAAGAGTTTTTTATGACGAATACTCGTATATATAAACATTCTCAATTGTATAATTAATGCTTGAATTTATTTAATATCGAAAGTTCAATTAGTAAAGAAGATGCAGAGGAAACAGATCAAACTTTGTGTATAATTTTCATTATATATCACACCAAAAACGTGGTTGGTAAATAGTTCAATAAAAATATAACTTGCCTTATAATTTGATATTGTAAATACTAAATATTTATTAAAAAACGTATTGCAGTGATAATTCATACCACCTTATTACTGGTCTTCTTTTTTAACTTTACATACCAATCAATGTATTTTTATCACTTTATAAATCAGTTAATTGAGAGTCTTAGCTTAATCCAATTTGAGTAAAAATTTTAATGTTTATTTTATATCTTAAGCAATTAAAATTCTATGAAAAAAAAAATGGACATGTCATTTGTCGCGTTTTCATTATTTTTTCCCAGTCATGTAAAACGAGCTTTATAATTGTTATATTTGTATAATGAATATTATGTTCATTACTCTTACATATACATACTTTGCACGAACATAATTATTATTTATTTATTTCCATTTTAATAAGTTTTTCGATTTTTAAATATAATAAAAAGTTGTCACCTGATTGCAAAAGTTCTGTATCTGGCAAATAAAGTTTATATAAAAAAACAATAGTATTATATATTACAGTAAATGTTACATTACATTATTGTAGGCAAAATCACGAAGTTGATAAACTTTTTGTAATAAAAAATACCGGGTCAGGTAGGAATATTGTAAAAAGTGTTTAAACTGACTATTCATTACAGCTGAGGAAAATATAATATTTTTCTTGAAATAATGTTTTTAAATTGTATCTAAATAAATTAGAATTCACTCACTATTTGGCACAATGACATAAAATAAGCTGTAA
This sequence comes from Vannuccia rotundouncinata, assembly GCA_034780395.1. NCBI lineage: Eukaryota > Metazoa > Platyhelminthes > Proseriata > Coelogynoporidae > Vannuccia > Vannuccia rotundouncinata. Next base: position 26,172 of record JAUZNC010029436.1, on the reverse strand, counting down.
AATTTGACTCGTTAGATTATTGCTACCTTCTTTCTACTTCAGAATAAAACTACCTATACCTTTTCGTACTATTCGTTCGTGGACAATAATGTCATTAGTAAAGGTTTAAAATGTGAAATAGTTCACTCAAGAGATTATACTCAATAGGTCTCGAATGAAACTTTCAGAGTTTCTAATTTTAATGAAAGCGATGAAACGGCTCTAGCATGTTCAAATCAATGATGACAGATCCATTCCACGTTTACCTGTCTTTATACGTCTCCTATCTTCTTTGGAAATCTAATTAAATGGTTTTAGAAGTGTGCACTTAAAACGTTTTCATTGAAATTATGAGATAAAATATGGTAATCGAAATATGCCTCAGTTTTTATATTGGCGTTTTAGTCTGAGGAATGCTTTTTGTATACATTTCAAAAACAAATTAAAAAAAACTTGTAATATTATAGAGAGCTTAATAATAGCTGTTTGCACAAAAAATAAAAAATAAACTTTTGCAATTTCAAACTAAATTCTAGTCTGAAATTCTAATTTTGTTATTTTATATTTCAATTATTATTATAGATGTGTTCCCTAATGAACAAATATTTATTTCAGTAAAGTTTGTGGATAAAAAAATATTTAATGCTTTTTACTTAGATTTTCTTAGATCAATCTTGCTACATCCTTATTTTTAAATAATCAAAGACATATTTATTTTTGTCTGAAACAAAAAGATTATTTGTTGGGGAAAATTTGGGGGTACGTTACGCATTTTTCAGGAATCTGCAAATTACGATGTTAGACGATGCAATGATAAATACACAAAATTCACGTTCAAATCGAATATTTTAGTCAGCTGCAATCAAAAAGGTAGTTTTGAACATGTTCTTGAAGGGTTTCCGTGTCCGTCGCCTAGATTTATGCAGCTGTATGCAATATTCAGTAGATCTATACGAAGGCGATAGAAACAACGATTACGAAAATTGTAATTACTTTTTATTGTCATTATCTTAATGAAAAAGAATTCATTTTTTGGTTAAACATTTTTTATAACAATTTTAATATAAAATATATTCATATATATGCATATAAATATAAAATTTAACCTCCAAACAAATACAGTAAAATTTTAAAATGATTTTTATAATAAATTTTTATATATACAGATTTATTATCAAACACTTTAAGATTTATAAATCTATGGATACATTAAAAGAAGCAGTTACAATACAAAGTTAAAAGGAAATTTGTTAGCAGACGTTTGTTTTACTTATTCTTTTTGAATCAAATATTAAATTAATTAAAAAAATCTTTCTGAATCCACTGAAATAGATAACATTCTCTTTTTTAATTTTGAACAAAATTCTTTTTTAGTTTCAATGTAAATTTCATAAAACGTTACCTAAAATGCAGTAGGTATTCAAAATATCTTAACATACATTATAAATAAATTATTTAAAGAATATTACAACCTTTGTTACAAAAATCGGAACATATTTAGGAATTAATTTGAAGACATATTAACGTAGAATTAATATTTTTAGATGTTCAAAAAGTTATTTGTAGAAATTATACAAGATTAAATAAGGAATTATGTATTCTAAGTAAAATTCTTTGGAAAATTTCAAAGTCACTACACTATATATAGACTTTTACAGGTCTAATTAATTTTAATTATATTGTGAAAACTAATCAATTTTGTAAGGCTACTTTTTTTAGATTTTCAAATAAAGTATTCTTTCCAAAACATAAAAGGAGTTTAGTTATTATTGTGTTTTGAAAAAAAACTTCAAAAAATTTCTTTTAGCAAAAATTTTATTTTTAATCAAATTTTGGAAAATTTCTATTAAATAATGAGTATTACAAGTTCAGAGTATGTATTTATTTTGAGTAATCTCTATTTAATATCCAATGAAGATGTTTTCATATATATATATATTAAAAATCAATTAAAGGGTTCACAATATTTCGACTCAAGCATTTAAAGAAATACATTTTCAAATCGATTCAATTCCATAGTTTGATTACTAAATACTTAATTTAAAAGATGATAAAAATTTCATTGAAATGAGGCAAATTGATATCTTTTAAAACTGCGGAAGCAGATCTAAACTTTCTAGAAACAGAAGCAAACTTGAATTATTGGACGAAAGATCAAAGAATTTCAGTCTTTATAAAATAATTATTGACGACTTCACTTATAAGGCCAGCTTTTTCAAATATAAGGAATCATTTTTTATCTTTCTAATGTAAAAATCAGTGTTCATTTAAAGGTTCATTTAATTTGATTTCTTCTCCTATATTATGGCAGTCTTGACTACCTCCCATAATGACGAGTATACATTCTTCAATTGAGAATTAAGTCGCAAGAAATTCTAATATTATACAAACTTGAGCACTGTAATGTCAAATCAATGTTGTATATAATAGATAGTATAATACATTTTACATAC
>JAUZNC010029436.1:0-19395 GCA_034780395.1 Vannuccia rotundouncinata | reverse complement strand
TTATATTAAATTTAAAATAATTCAATATAAGATATATTTTTTTCCTTTACAGTATATTGAAATATGGAAAACGTAAACTCAAAAAATTTTTAATTTCAAATAATATGTGATAATAAGAAACACATAATAAGATTTCATAACGAATTATAAAAATGTTTGAACATTTCAAGTTCCTATTTTCGAAGAACTCATTCACTAGTTTAAACTGGTTAGATCTAGAAATTCTATCTGGCATTATAGTTCTGAGATGGATAAAAACAAATACATAAAAGCTGAAACGTTTTCAGAGTAATTTTTAAAGAGAAGTCTTTTGAAATTAACGTTTTTCATAAAGGAGTAATGTATAAGCATACTAATTTTAGATAATTTTTATAATACCTAATAAGGTTCATAATAATTTGTACAAAAACATGGTATATCGAGGTATCTAAAAACGGGAATAATATTAAATTAACCAGATCAAAGATTTTATTTTTTTAATATATTTTTTTATTCAAATCAGATTATGTAGATCTCATAATTGCAGAATCTGTTTTTAAAAAAGAAAACTTAATTTATATATTTTCAGAAAATGATTGTCAATGTCTCCAAGAATGTAAATCAATTACATGTAATTGGTTTTGTTAAGTTTTTGTAGAATATCAAATAAATTTTGATTCGAGTAATCATCCTAAACTTCTATAACTTTTTCTGTGAAATATTGCTTCACTTTGAGCATGTGGGATTTCATGCTCATTCAAAGAGTTTTTAAATCGTTTTTTAGAATTATAATGTTTTGTTATAAATGCAAAATTTTGTATCTTATTACTATTTTACAGATGATTAAATTAAACCACTCATATTTAAATGTTAAATACGATTAAAGTACCATTTAGGTTTGACAGTATTGATTAAAATAATTTTAAAATATATTTTTAATACGATAAATTTACAAACGTATAAAAATACACTTAAAATAATAATGTCAATAAATACGGAATTGTTGGGTAGATTTAGCTTTTGCTTCGTTAAATGTGAAGGATTCAATATTGATTATTGCACATCTTTTGAATATGGATAATTCAAAATTGATCAATATTTATGATTACAACCCAATTACCGGAAACCCCACTTATTTCATTTTTTGAGTTTGTTCTGCATTTTAAAAATTATTCAGAAAATAACTTCTAATAAAACGACTGTTTTAATTAGTAAATTTAACTATAAAATGAAGTTAACATAATAAGTTAAAACAATTTACTTAACTGTTTACAAATCTTAAAAACTATTAAATCCTCTTTTTTATGTTTGCTTTAAGCACATACTTTTAAAAGCATTGACAACATACCACCCAAAAATAGACAGATATATATTTATTGATTGTTTAAGAGAGAAGTATCTTCATAAAGATCCTTAATTGAGATATAGATCCATTTAGTTGAATATTAGATATGTTTATATAGAATCGCTATTATTTATATATATAAAAATATTAATGGTCAGCTTTTTTATGAAATTAAATAATATTCTTAAAATATTATAACATAGTTAGAAATTATATATACAAAGACATTTTTAATATAAAGTATATCGTACCTATATAGTTTATTGATTATTTTAATTGAAACTAAATTTTTTGTTTTAATATTTTTTAATTGTCTGATTAAATATTAGAATCGAAATAACTGATATGTTTCAATTGCATTTTTTATTTGCACTATATTTTCATGTGAGAAACATTTTTATAAATAAACAATTATTGTGGAAATTATTATAATAACATCTAGATATGAAGTTAAAACGGTAGAAAATTTAGGTTTTATGAAATCTCAAAATTTATTCAAAGAGATATAATATAATACTCCCAAATGAAACATTGCTATTGTGGATACTTTTTGAAAAGCTTCAATGCAATGTAATGAATAAAGCTTAATTTATGTCTAATTATTGCAAACAGATGAAAAAGGCTCACGTACATTCGCCATGTGACAATGATTTTCGTGTTTACTTTTTCTGACCTTCTTTTCAAATAAAATATTCATAAAAAATATGTTAAAGTTTTATCTATATCCCTCTGTAGATGAAGGTAAAGGAAATATTTTTTGCATAAAATTATTACAAAAAAGTATAGATTATCAACATTTATTTTCCCAAAACTTCTGAAAAAAGGTTCAAAATGTGATACATTTTCTTCGTTACAGCATTGGACTTTTTGGGTGTCCACACAAATGTATCAAATGCTCATTAGCTTGACTTTTCGAGATTTGGTTATCTCCACGTTTTGAAAATATGGCTATTATAATGGCATGATTTATATTATTTTGTTATATAATACATAATCAATAGAATAATATTTGAAAGAATATGGTAATTAATATCATTACAAATAATCTATTTTAAAAGAATATTATATAGAGTATATAATATTTTACATATCGAGTTCCTAAGTTAGTCTATTATTAGTATTGTAACAATATAGATATTAAATGTTAAATAATTAATATGTTTATTTGTTTTCAATGAAAATTGAAATTAAAATTCAAAATTCTTTAAATAATTATTGTACAAATATATTTCCATATTTATAGTTATACCTAATTCTATAATCTTTGTAAATATAAGTTGAAATCAATAGGATATATATTGATTGTTTTCTTCGATGAGAGAGGATTTAATTCGATTAAAATAATAGTCCTTCGGCCAGTCAGCATATTTGGACTAATTGGTACCATTTTGAGCAACCAAAGTTATTATACATTTTTTTAAAGCGTACAATCCAAGGATCATTATGATACATGATAACCTCCCATATAGAGTATCTGTTAGGTATATTTGTGATTAGAAAGTCAAATTATATGAATGTTGCAGCGTTAGTCTGGCCGAATTAGGGTTTTACCTCCCATTAATTGAAAATCTGAAATTTAACATAATTAAATTTAACCCTAATTCGCAACATTCTTATATTTTTACTTACTTATCACAAAATAGATATTAACACTTTTTCTTGAGAAGAAGATGTATAGTATATGAACTGATACGTTTAAAACAAAAAACATAAACGAAAATTTTTATAATGATTTCATATGTAAAGTTTAAACAAATCATTAATTTAATAAAAAGTATCGAAGTCATTTACGTAAAAATAGCCTTAATGAAATAATATTAAAATATTGTCAAAATGTGTCCGTAGTAAAAATGTTTAATGCCGAGAAATTATTAAAATCTTAATTATATAAACAGTTCTATGAAATTATAATATTGAAAAATGTATTTTTGTCACTATACATTTGTCACCCTACAATAAAATGAAATACATATGTATTAATTGCAGTAAGAAAATCAAATTCGGTCACCTTAATTTAAACATGCCAACAAATTATATATTCTGTATACTATGAAATATAGTTTTACATAGATAAACAACTTTTGAAATATATATTTATATAAATGATTTATCCCAATGATATTTCTTCAGTAATATAATAGATGTTATCTATATTTTTAAGTCCTTAATGTGAGTTGTTATCACTTTTCCTTCAGCAAATTCCTATTTTATAAAAGAGCTCTGTCAATATATCAATATCGTAACCGTAAACAGTGAAGAGGCAACCAGGGTACCAATAATTTGAATAGGTGCGTGCTCGCATGCGAGTCTAACACAGATTTTTATGTCATGGATCTAATCTTTAAAGATGTAGGGCCATTATCCATACATTATGCTCTTAAGAAAAAACATCGACTAAACAAGTTTCAATGTGATATTTAATATTATATCGATTATATAATTATGTATAAGGTATATCAAGATTTATCCAATTTAAGCGACCTTTGAGAATATGGAAAACAATTCAAGACCATCCCGAAGTAACTTATAACGGTTGCGGTATAGGTAATATATATATATATATATAAATTAAAAAAACAATACAAATATATGTAAAATTTTATAGTAAACAAATTTTTATTTGTTGACATGACTGAACGTCGTTTTATTTGTCCAAGTCGAAAATCCTCACAAGCATCAATTGTATTTTACTTCATGATGACGACACAACCATGATGTATGAAGATTTTAAAATGGATGATATTATTCAGAGCAAAGGAAACAACAATTATTGATGTACTTACGTGGAGATATATTTTAAGAAATAGCAGTTATAATGAGTCGGAGAATGAATTTATTTATAATATGTGCAAAATCCCATTGTACACAGCTGAAAAATTGATTGATGATTTCTCAGTTCCGAAACACGTTATTCAATGCAGAAAATGTGGCCTTCTTGATCTTGAGATTATAACTATGAGATATTATCGACTTCCAATTAATGTGCGCGATATTGGTCTGCAGATTCGAGTGATCAGTTTTTAGCTAACTTCCATTTATCCCTATACTCCCGGGGGAGGGCCCAATCGGTTTTTATAACTGGCGTTTTTAAATAAAATACGAAGTGGCATCGTGTGGTTCACAGATTTTCGTAGTATTGTGTAATGTAACTTTTAAAACTATTTTTAAAAATTGTTATAGAAGATTCCAGATTTAGTAAACGTATTTGTATTTTTTGCAAATAATTTTGGATGCGGAAATTTAGAATAATTAAAATGGAAATTTTAGATATATAAATATATAATAGCACTATAAATCAAATGAATATATCATTTGGAATATACACTTAGTGTAAAGTACTTTAGTTTGCCGATAAAACACATTTTATGTCTGAAAAAATAATTTCAAAATTTGGATTCATCAACTAGCCCGGGTAGGTAAGAGTTAAAACAGACAGAAAGTTAACCGATATATTTTGAATTCTATATTCTTGAAATAAGAAGTTGCTTATCTTTCTCATGTTGTAAATAGAAATACACTATATATTAAAGCCAAAATAAACCCAACCACATATCTGAAAATGCATTTAGTTGCTATCTCTAAATAATACTACAGATGAAATTTTATCTCTCCCATGAATAATTATTTGAACACAAATTAATTTTAAAATATTACAACATCCGACAATTCTTAGTGGCATTAGATTTAATTCCTTTAGTAGAATTAACCTTAGGCTGATGGCAAAATTTCATACGATCAGGGCAAAATAAAAATAATAGTCAGAATATAAAAAAAGTTAGTAGTTAGTAAATGCAGTTAGTATATTGGAAAGTTCTCAAAAATATTTTATAATTAGTTAAATAAGATTGATACTAATTAAAATTTTCTAGTAGTATAGCTGTTTTTCAATCGTTTTTTATATTTATAAATAAATTCAATTAAGAATATGTTGTTATAAAGTTAAAATAAAATTATGATAATAATTTTATTATTATTATAAATAGCTACAAAATTTCGAACAAATGTTTTGCCAAATAAAAATTAGTACCAGTGAATTAAAGAACAGTTTGAAATCATATTTATGCGTATATTTAAAAATAAGCTAATAGGTACATCGTATACCAATTAAATAAAGAAGGCATTTGACAGGAGAACATATTGCATACATTCACAGAAATAAGACGATAATGTTGTCAACTATACCAATAATTCGAGTCACAAATAGAAAGTAAGCCATACTTGCAATTGTATAAATCAAGATGAAGTTATAACCATGAAGTAGAGACAACAAAACTGACAATAAAATAAACAATACAAAAGAATAATCTAATCAAGAAGATAGAGAAGCCATAATTATTCAGTGATTAATGAAATATTTTAAACTATCGATACTGATTAGGATAAGAGTATGGAGGTATATTAGCAATAAGAAAGCTCACACGTTTACCCTTTTCTTTTATTATAAATAATACATAATTAAGTTTGGAACTGTAGCGAATTTGAACAAACTAATAAATACAATTATGTAAACCTGTTCAAGCAGAGCTGCGTGTATAAGCGGTTGTAGTAAGGACTGACTAAAATAAAAACGTGAAAAATAGTTCTTCAGTAAAAAAACTTTCGCACAAAAGTCTTAGTCAAGTAGTTATCGATAGTTTACAAATATTGGAATAATATTACAAAACAAGAAACGTATAATATAGAAAGAAAAACAGTTACCAAACGTCTTTATACAGATGCTACAATCTATAACTAATCCAATTCTAGCAAGACTACATCTTCATTGATCCCTTTAGGAATACATTGAGTCGATCTCAGACTGGAACTTATCTTGGATAGCCTTCCGCTTCAGTTTGAGAGCGTCCGTAACCATGCCCGTGTCCGGGGTCCATGGGCCAGGAGTCAGCATTATCTTGGCCGGTATCTCGAAGCGCTCCAGCCGTTTCTCGCGGCCAATATTGCCGAATTCCTTGAGCACTGCTGCATTGATCTGTGGGCATATTCAGAGACGTACAGCTAGGGTGATTCAAAGGTCTCGGGCTATATTTCGATTCATCGATTCAAAACGAAGGTTTATTACATTTACAGTAGCTACGTGCGTAAATTATGGATATATCTTGGCATACTTGTTATATTTGCTACATATATAAATCTGTTTATACTTATAGAATTTATCTGACGCTTAGAAAAAAGATGAAAGAAAAACTAATGGCAATAGAGAACGAAATAAACAAAGGAAATCTACATTTAGTCTTTCAAAATATCAAAAAGAAGCTCCTTCGACAATCCATCAAAAACTTTTAAAAGAGGATCAGTCCTGTCGTCAAGTTATGGGGGATTATTTGAGGTTGTAATCATTTTTGTATTGTTACTTATAGTTGTAAACGGCAATCATTCAAGAATCTGGGATCATTTAAAATGAATCCTACAAAATTATTTTGATAGCCTGCTGCTAACCTTTTCATTCTTGCACAATTCTGCAAGGTCCGTGTCTGATTCGCCGAGTTTTTTGGCCATCTCGATCAGTTGTGCCTTGTTGGGGACCATGATAGCGATCACAAAGTTCTGCAAGCTGTCGCCATAGACACAGAGGGTGTCCACCAAAGGCGACACTGACAGGGCCAGCTCCACCTTGCCCAGGGACACATACTCACCGACCTGGAGCTTCACGAGGTCCTTCTTTCGATCGATGATGGAGAGGGTGCCATCCGCGTGAAATATACCGATGTCCCCTGATACGAAGTGATATGACAAAATGTTTATGATTTGAATTAAATTCTCACAATGGAGATACAGTTTTTGTTTATAGACATAATTATAAGAGAAATACGTAAAGAAATAAGCATTGTAAAATAGTTAGTTCGCTTTCGAGTAAGTAGTGCATTTTAATATGCTCTCACCAGTATAGAACCATCGCATTCCTTTATCATCTATATGGAAGTCTTCTTTCGTCTTTTCCGGTTGTTTGAAGTAACCATTAGAAACACAGTCTCCTCCAATGATAACCTCACCACGGGGTCGAGGCTTATCATGGGGGGAGTACCCACCCTCTGGCCAGGCTCTAAGTTGGATTTCAAGTGAGCGCAGAGGAGCTCCGACATGCTTGGGTCGCAAGTCGTCCATTGTCATCACCGTCCCAGCCCCACAAGTTTCTGTTAACCCGTAGCTGAGTAAAGATAATATAATTATATATACTACTTATATCTCGCATCAGTAGTATAGCATGTTAATAAAGTTTTTAATATATATTGATTAAATTTAAAATAAACAGATTCGATACGTTATAACTTATTGTCAGATTATATTTCTTAGAGACTATGATTTAGAAAAGAAAGTAGATTTGTAATAGAGATAATATATTTATAATTATCCCTCTATTGCAATCGTATAGCTAAGAATATTAATGATATGATACAGAACATATTATCAGAACATACAGAACATACTTAATGTGTCGATTAAGTCAAGATTCTGAATTATATTGCAATATACCTTACGTGCAGGTAATTAAAATCTAAATACATTGTGTGTTAAAAAAATAAGTTACATATTTATGTAATAGTACAATGATTTGAGATATCGTAGATTCCTATATATAATTTAATTTTGACAAGTAGATTAGTGACAATTTATTTTATGAAGGAATAAAAAGATCAGATGAAGAATGTGAATTAAAACATGTATTCAGACAAATTTTAGGAACCAAAAATATATCAGAAATTTAAACGATAACATTTGAATTTATTAAAATAATTTTTATAAGTTCCAAAATTATCAATTTTAAAACATTTATTTATATTTAATTTAACCACAATTAATAAAAACTATGAACATAAAGTGAATGAACCAAATAACAAACTATAAACAAAATAAGTGGGTTTTAAATAAGCGCTTACATTTAATATAGTCAGTCTCTGAACGGACGTGATTTGAGAGATTATTCCAGAGGAGAGGAACACAACATTTAAACGAAGAGTTAACTTTAGCCTTACAAGAAACTACTTGATTCAAATGAAATAGACAATTGGATCTTAATCCAGCAAATCTTGAAGTTAGTCCGTTTCACTACGGGTACGTGGGATACGTTAAACCAATCTAGAAGAACAGTTTTCAATACGCTGTAATGGCCGAATATTTGTCAGAGTGCAACCAAAGAGAATAGAGTTTTAGTAATCCAGTTTTGTATGAAAATGCTTTAATTATCTGTATATATAACAACTTTCATCAATAAGTTGTCGGATACGATAAAGCCTTTTCATGAAGTAGAACAAATCTTACTGATGTCAGAGTCCAAGGATAGTAGACTATCAAAGGTAATCCAAGCAATTTTACAGTTTTATTGATTCCAATTTCGGTGTCACAGATTGTGATGGTACCCCGGCTATTTTAATTCCTTATTATGAACAACTTTAATAACAAATTAGCCTCACTACTGACTTGATTATGTTCAGTATAACATGAAGGATACTCACCCCTGCAGCATTGGACAAAAGCAGACATTGACAAACTTTTGAGCCTCTTCGCTCAGCGGTGCGCCCCCACTCATCATGTAGCGAACACGCTTGCCCAGGAGTTTGCGGATCTTGCGGAAGACGAGTTTGTCGAGGAGAGGGCTGGCATAGCCCTGGTCCAAACGGGTAGATTTGTACTCAAAGGCCCACTTGAACAACTAGAAGCCAGGAGAAACCCGAAGAAAGACATGATTGATGATTTTACTGGACAGTTAATACTGGAAATCCTACACTGTTAGAAGTAAGTTAGGTGTTTCAAAGGTTCTTTGGGGAAAAGGAATAATCTTTTAAAAGGTTATTATATTAAGAAAAAAGGTTTTTCTGACCGGCTAAAGAACCTTTTTATAACAGTTAAGTGTAGTTTTAATTGTATTGCTTGATAAAATCAATTATACAGATAATTATTGTGAAGCTTATAGTTAAAAAATAACCCAGTTCTTCGACAGTTGTATACGATAAGTTCTATACATATAAATCTATTAGAATTAGGATTGCTTAGTTGAAGCTCAAATTGTGTATTCTTTGCCCAATTTATGCTGAAAACATTTTTTAGTTGATCAAATTTCTGTCAACATTAAAAATACCGTTTCGGAAAAATATTAAGCCCACCATATTGAAAGGAAATAAAGCCTTACCTCAACAGACAATGGTCCTCCTTTGTTCACTTTTTCGAAGACCTGTTTATTGAGTCGGTCGAGAATTGTGGGCACACAGGCCATCAGGGTGGGCCGCAGGACAGTTGCATCCCCTTTGGTGCGGGCCTTGATCTTGGTGGATGTATCGGTGAGAGTTCCCGGGCTTGAATACCCGATGCGAATGCCAACCTGAGGAAATGGAAAAAGAGGAATATTCGGGTGTAACAAAGTACCCTTCAACAAAATTAAAAAGTAGGATTTTAGGGTTATGTATCAGCTGAAGAAAAAAATTATTTTTAATATATTGCTTATTTTAAACTTCTGAAGATATTCGAAAACTTGGTCAAACTCAGTAGATTACGCTTGTTGTTATTGTAAAGAGGAGTAATGTTTCTCACCGCCACACAGACGGTCTCACAACAGAGCTCCAGAACATGAGCTAACGGGAGGTATGCCACAGCAACATCATCGTCATTAAGCATTGTAAGACGTCCGTATTGCCCGGTGACAGCGCACATCAAGTTCTTGTGCAAGATTTCTACTCCTTTGGGCACTCCTTGATGAAGAAATGAGAACATAGGAATGGTTTATTAGGTAGGTTCAACATAAAGTCGTTGAAAAAGCCGCCATTTAGATACTTTAGACAAAGGCGGTATTTTTACTCTACGTGTGAAAAATCAGATAGATTAATTAAAAAACGGTGTTAGAAAATTTAATTTTTTGATTATTGTTGTCAACATACGAAATATAAACTTAAAATGGTTTGAGATGAAATAGTTAAATATTGAGCGCACAGCAATTCTCTAAATAGCTCCTAAGACATATATACAAATTACGCTTTTGATTAAGTAACTTAAAATGACATTTATAAGTGGTTTGGTATTTATAAGCAATATTATTAGTACCAATATTCCTGCTATACTTCAGACTGTGGTTAGCCCTGCTTCATTTACCAAATAATTCTGGTTGAGGGAGTCTATTTACTTTCTAGGCCAGCAGCAGAGAAAACCATTTTATTTAAACAATGCACATAACGCTAAGGTTAAGCTAGCTGTCAGTATACAAAAGTCTAACCAGCTGACTGCAATAAATGACAAGCGCAAAGGACGTAGATATATCTCAACCGAATGAGACACTAAGGCTGTGGACAATAAACTGGTGTACAAAAATGTATTTACTACGCTTGTAAAGACAATTTTGTGCAGTACATATTGAAACGGTTGATGACAGGTGAATTATTTCAAGTAAATTATGATATATGAATACATTTAACGTTAAGAAGGTAAGATCCCGATAGATTGTCAATTATTGTTTACACAGACAATTGATAACTGTTTCGTTTTGCAGTGGTTAGCTAATTTTCCCGGTATGGAACCCTTTTATGAATCCAATGAACAGACTTTGCTCTGATACACTTCACAAAACCGCTAAAGAGTTTTCTGCACACACCGGTAGAACCACTCGTATACATGATCACTGCCAGATCTTCCGAGGTTGGTTTAGCTCCAATTGACCGGGGCTCTCGAGCATTCTCGGGAAGAGCTCCAAGTCTCTCGATCTGAGTCATTGTGTGTAGAGAAAGTCCATCCCGTGGGGTAACACCTTCCAAGAGACGTTCGCGCTCCAGTTGTTCCCCTTGTTCCGTCATCTGGGAGGAAAACACACCATTGTTCATGTAGATGACGTGTTTGAGGGAGGGCAGACGAGCGCCCAGTTTCACAATTTTTGTTAGCAGTTCATCGCTCGTCACCAGGAAGTTAACCTGTTTGGAAAGAGAAGAAGATTACCTTGAAATGTATTTTTACAAGCATTAAAGATTTTATAGTCTTAAATTTAAAAATATACATCCAAATTTTGAAACAGTTTTAATTTCAAATATCGAAATATTTTTTTACAAATTAAAACTAAATAATAATTAGTCGTAGATATTGAACAACTTTAAAAGTACATTTTATTGTACACTCTTAAAATATATTATCTTTCTTAGCCTACCTGGAGATTTAGTAATGAAAGGTAATGAAAGAACCACTAATTTTATTTACGGAAATTAGACAAAGCTTTCATTATTTACGTAGCTAAGTATTGTGTACAGCTGTAGACGCGATCCTACTTATAATAGTATGTCTTTCAGACGAAGGGTTGTATACAGTTTAGAGTATAACCACAAAATTAATCTTGTGAATAAACCTAGTGAAGCTATTGGAATCATGTGACTGCAAATTGTTGTGTCAAATCGATAAAACAGGGTTGCATATAAATGTAGGTCATGTTGCCAAGGGCAAATTGTGAAAGTTCGCTGTGTTTTGAAGTGTATATTTATGCCTTCGATTCGCCAACCTTCCAAACGTAATTTGATAATAATAATAGGCATAGCATAAATAATTATTCCATCATGCCGTCAATCACATAAACAAGGCAGAAGTTATCAACACATGCTTTAGCACAGTGTGAAATTAACTGTTCTACTCTAAGATCTTTATTTATGCGATTGCCACAGCACTGCGATCTCACCTTAGGAAACCTTTCCAGAGTTAGACTTTAAGTAATATTTATTTCCGTACTGACTGTACAGCTGTAGATCGCTACACCAACATAGTAGACCAGTTCGTTCTAATCAAAGTTTTAACACGTGCAACAAATTTCGAAATATATCAATATTTCTACTGTTTCACAAATAATAGATTATTTTTTGTATCATTACGTTTAAAGCGGGCTAATTGACCTTAATTGTGACATCGTAGGTAAAGTGCTTAACATCTCCACATAGATGGAGCATAAAGGGTTACTGTGAAGTCCGGGCTTTGTGATCAACAAGGAACAATCGTCGTGAGGGTAGGAGGCCCTGAGACATCTATAGAAGTGTAAACTTGCCTACTAATAAAGCCGAGACTTAGACGGGCTTCGATGTACCACCGATTTGAAGAGGGTAAAGACAGGTTGTACACGAAAATAGTGAAGCTCTGTTGTCAATGTTTACGCGTGTCTACTTACCTCTAGCAATCTGCTCTATGTGTGTGTACTTTAAGCTCGGTGTTTGCGCAAATCTGAACCAGGCTTCGACTGTTTATTTTGCATGACAAAACCAAATGGAAAAGTAGGAAATCAATTCTCTAACCGATCTTTCTGACAATGAAAGCTAACTTCTAACTAACTAAGTAACCATTCTACAGATTTAAAAATATTGGTTATCTAAACTCACTTATTAGTAATATAATGTACTCTCAATACTCGCCAAAATAGTGTTTGTTAAGTTTAGGAAATGTTACCTCAGCCTCAGAAACTCCATGAACAATAGCATCGTCTCCCAGAGTGGCATAAAGCGTCACCACCGGAAAGTTGAATCGGAAACAGGCCTGGGCCGCAATCATCCATTCAGCACGGGTTTCCGCGAAGATGAGTACACGGTCTTTGGGTTTGCATCCGAGGGTTATCAGTCCACTGCCCAAGTTGTTGATACGAGTGTCTATCTCACTGTAGGTCTCCCAAACATAGTTGCCCAAAGTTAGCTTCTTGAACTTGCGACCGTTGGGTTGCAGCTGAAATTCAAATGGTTACATTAAACTTTTCAAAATTAGATTAATATCAATGAAGAAAACAGGAGAATATACCTCCATCTCAGTTTTCTTGATCTCTCGTGTGCCCAGAATTTTCTTGTCTGGCCAAATGGAGTTAGCTCGTCTCAACAGATCATCCAGAGTGGGACAGCCAGGGTACATGATCGATGTGAGACCGTCCATCGCTTCCACGGCCCTCCAGGGACTCTCCGGATCTCCAGAGCGCACGTTCATAGCTCGAAGCCGGCCCTGGCCCTCCGTCTCGTAGCTAGCGTTACCGCCGACTCTTCGAGTGACGAAATAAATCGGGTAAGTGATGAACTCATAGATATAGGTCAACACCTTGATCAGAGTCAGCACTACCGGAACCATGGACTCCGACGTCATGGTGATATATAAATGAAATCGACCTGCTTCTGGTTACCAGCTGAAACAGGAAAGAGACTTTTATAAATACATATTGTATGAAAACCTTCCATAAAGACCATTTCTTTCAAAAATTGTATTACTCATTCAAGTATTACGTAAGCTAGACTTTATGTCAATATAGCTGAGGTATCATTTTCATCGTATAACTTAATTCATCATAGTTACTAAACGCTTAAGTCAGGAATTGTGCACAAAATGATGGTTAACGTGATGCAATGAAACAAGATGACGATGACATATTTTGATAATAATGAGAGTTTGTCAGATAGGCACATAATAAAAACATACAACGTGTATAATAAAAGTAAAAAAAACAATCTTTCTGTGATAAAATAACTTCTAACAATCACTGTAAATGTAATGCAAGCAAACTAAACCAAGCCAAATAAGATTTGTAAATAAAATACTAATTAATAAAAAGTTTCGCCTTTACGAAGAAGTCAAATCGATCGATTAATAAGTATTTTTATTTTATTTTGGTTTGTGTTGTAATTGTTAGTAGCGGTTAATTCATCACCGAGAGCATTTGCATTTATAGGGTGCATGCAGCTTTTGTGAATCAAAATTACAAGAGTTTTTCCAGGAGTATTTTCTAATTTTCCAGGAGAATATTCTCCTATTTTTTAACGCCTTTAACGGAAAGGCTTAAAAATATACGTAAGAATGTACGAGTCCAACGAGCTTTTAAAACTTATAAATTGCGCGTAGCGCAAACATTTTTTAAAAACTTTTATTTTTAAAAGATCCCATTCAAAGGTTAAAATATGACCGACCAGTAATTTAACATTCAGGTCAAAATCCAAGTGTTTCTTTAAAATTTCAGGAGACGCACGCACCCTGCATTTAACTTTTATTAAACATTTGATATTTTACAGTATATATTTTTTAATATATTTTGATTTTGGTTAATCATATATTAGAAAAAAATATTTGAAAAAATTAAATAATCGAAATTTAAAATAAATAAACCGTTGCCATGACTGTAGTTAAAATAATATTCTATAATTAGATAGAGGTTTACTAATAATAGTAAAATAAAGTTTTCATAATTTAAAATATTTTATTCTTTCTCAATTTTATTTACAAAATATTCTGTGCTATTTTACCAATTTAGAAGGGGTCACCAATTTTTACTAATAGGCCAAAGACTCGAAAAGTTCACGAATTTGGACTATATACTATAGGGTACTCCAAAAGGGGGGTAGCCAGCATACTTCGTGCTCAATTACAATCTCATATGGCATTAAATATAGAAGGTACACTCTCTCAATAAATGGACCTACTTGACTGTTGGTAACGAAGCCACTTGTAGGTATGAACGCTTATGGTCGCAAGCTATGTATATGAGTGATTTATCAATCGCTGATATGAGATATGAGCTCTAATTCTAGTGCACATGTGTTGTCTGCGCTTGAAGTACAAGTGAATGTGGCATGTTCCTTAGTGATGATTCTCCGCGTTGATAAAAATAAAATACTGTGCAACTTAAATATAGACGTGCTGATACAGTATGTTGGCGATATATGAACTTTACACCCGTTGAGCTAGAGTTTTTATCGAGGTATGTTAGCACTTTAGTGCACTGAAAATCGTTAAATTTATTTTTATTTAACTTAATTAAGTTGAAGTTTTTATGAAGAGAATGCAGTAAACAATTGTTATTGTAGTATGAGTGGTCTTGAAATTCATAGTCAATGAGAATATCTAGTAGCTTAAATGTTTTATGTACTATTACTAGGTATACTTACTGTATTTTAGAAGAAATGTTGTACAATTATAATGAAAAACGGCACCATAACTAACAAGGTCACTGTGTATAATGACCCTAAACGCTGGCGATTTTAAAGATTATTACCTTGAAACGTGTGTCAATTTTTAACTAATATTTACTTTTATACAAATACGCATGTGTAGTTAAAGTTAGTAACCAGTAATGTGTAGTAACCAGTTAAACTTTCTCTGGCATTTTACAATTTATTGGTAATCTTTATTAAAAGAAAGAGACTATCCATGTTGACCCAGTAATACAAAGGACAATCAGTATTTCGATGTGTAGACGCGTAGAGTAATGGTAAAGTGTTTATTTTTATTGTAAATATTTCTTTGCAAACAAAAAAGACCACTATAAAAATCTGTCAATGTGAATTATGGTAAGCCGTTCTCTGTCAAAATCTGTTTCTTTCGTAGTTGAATATATTCAACTACGAAAAACAAAATATGTATATAGTTCGGATGAAAATAATTTTTTTGTTGTTTGCAATCACCAATGAACCTGCCAATTAAAAAATGTATTATCTTATAGACCAATTAATCTTTAGTGGATATAGATAGAATTTTTATATTTTACTTTTATTGTATTCCCATTGGCTTTCCTTTTATAGTAGCTGTACTGATTTAATAACCTTGTCGAAATTAACTCACGTTAAATTAGTTTACCGTAATATGTATCCACATACTTTGCGATCAAAAAAGATTGTGTTTGTATATATCACTTTTATGAAAAAGATACGACCATCATTTACAATTTAGATGAATGAAAACATTTTCCCGGGAAATTAATGTACCGAATATTGACAAGAAACACGTTCAGTATGTGAAGATATCAATTGATTACTAGTTCAGCTGTTATGAAAACTGCCAATATATACACAGAATTAAATGAATATGTGTGTGTAAGCAATAAAGCAAAAGTTTTATCTTGCAATACCAAACTAGAGAGGTCGTCTTCACCAAAAGATGAACATGATTTATAACGGCTGTGATGCTTACGATGATTTACAATGAACACTATTTTAATTAATTGACTAATTCATATGTATTAACTCTACAAAGATGTTATAACCTTTTTAAATATTTGATGCATTCACAACACTTTAATATAGAAATTGAAAATAATTTAGCTTTATTTATATTAATTGAAATGTTGAAAGGTTAGTTTAAATTATAAAATTAAAAACTTAACATTACAATTTGACCTTAACTCAGGATACAGGAAAGGTTTTTTTTCGAAATTTTGTTAGAATGAATTTTGAAAGGTATGCTTTTAATTGGAACCAAAAACGAAAATTCTCATCCCTGTCAATATTTCATTTAATTCATCAGCAGCTTAAATTAAATTGTAAAACATATAGGTACAGATGTAATTATAATCAAAAAAATATTTTGAGAATATCTTAATAATACATAATAAATACCAAGCAATTTATTAATAATTAGTATTATAAAATGAAAGTTATATTAAAAGTTAAATAATTATTGACACAATACACATTAAGAAGAATATGTAAATCAACTATGATATACAAACAACCTTACTTTTATTATCTAGAATAAAACTATAACATAATTCATGGGCAGATCCGTGGGGGTGGCGTTTTGGGGGACAGGTACCCCCCTCCCCCAACCTCTGGAGGAATTGAGACCTATTTTATAATACAACATCTATTTATATAAAAGATTTTACATACCTATTAATGTTTTTGTAACTTCAATGAATCAATTATTTAATTCTATTGTATTATGTACTATGTACTTATAGGTTTATCATCATCAATGGATGAGAGCTTACAAACTGCACACACATTTATAGTCATCACAGTAGTTATTTGTGACTATTCTGAAATATATTGCTGAGTCTGTCATTTTTTGTGGTAGGCACAGAAATGTTCTTCAAGGACATGGGGATGATGGTGATATGTCTGCAACTGATTCTAGAGAGAATTCTGGTAATTTTTGGTCATAGCTGTCATTCAGAGTGAGCAGTGGAGATGTAATCCTGAAAAGGCACTTATAACAAGGTGCTGCTAATAATGCAACATTATGTTTGAAAATTGTTTAAATTGGATCATAGAGGAATGTGTATAATATAGTATCTTTAATTTGAAATGATATTATCAACAAATTGAAAGATGTGGGATATTTCGGTTTGATGTCTGAAACCTAAATGTCTGAATGTTCACAGATGTCAACTTAAAATGAAGGCCATAATTCTATAAATTGTCAAAAACATCAAAATCCAATGATGATTTTCATATTTTTTACCTTGTGAAGATGTGACTTTTTTTAGCATAAGTCTATTAATGGATGTCAACATTTTATGAAATATTTAGCAGTATTGATACAAATTAATTTCAACTAAAGCTAAATTATTTTTGAAATATTGAAATAGGTACTTAATAATTTTTGTCAATATGCTCATTAGATAAATTTTTATATGAAATATATTTTGTTATTCAATAAAAAACTCCATGATTTTTACCAAAGAAATATAATATTTACAATAAACTTATTACATATTTGAATTTTTTTAGTGCTTTAGTACTTATTAGTACCGTACTTAGTACTTATTAAAAAAATAAATAAACATTAAATAATTTTAAAACAAAAGAATGTATAGTCAAGAAATAAAACAGAACATATATATACCAAATAGTATATAGTTGAGATTAAACATATGTTAGTTTTATGATTTGGAGCCTATTTATTTTCTTTGAAAAAATCATAAAATAACCCACCATATTATTTTGTAAATTGTATGGGCCAAAATTTTTATTTTATTTGCTGAAAATGAATAGAAAGTGTATAGAAAGCTGTAAATTTTCTTCATAAAAGACATTCATAACATACATCCATCTACAGATTTAGTATATTTACACTACACACTATTTGGATGTATGTATGTTAATTACTCTCACTATTCGGAATTTTATAAAAACATTGAAATATTGGATAATAAAATCAATATAAAGCTTTAAACAAACTTATTTCTAGCTCTGCCAAGTCTACCACACATTGAACACAGTGTTTGTGTTTAATTAAAATTTATTGCACGTCTGAATAGTCCCAAATCATTTTTGGTAAATGAAATTTGTTTTTATATGCCTAAATTATTGGCAGATATCTATGACCATATTATTTAGCTGCAAATATAAAAATAGTATTGTAGAATATTCCAAATATTTATATTAATAAAATATTATAGTTAGAGTGATAATAAAATAACAATAAAATAAAATAAATAACAATAATATTATTTATTATTACTATTAGCTATAATATTATTATAAAAAACATTTGTTCATAATTTTAATGTTTTGTTTAATATTGTTTTCCAATTAATAGATTAAAAAGATTTTTGTCTAAATACTGTTTACTCTGGTTAATTGGAACAGATAATTATGTTCTAATTAGTTGCATGGTAAGATTGTGTCGGTTAGATCACAGAAACAATGCAATAGTTTCCTTATTATCCAAGTTCAATTTAATAGATAAATTGATACTGATCATTTTAATTAGATTATATGTTTGTTTATAATAAAATATAATGCATAGGTACAGAAAAATTAAAATAATTTGTTTATTAGACAAATTTAACTTTAAACATTTATAATTAAACTTAATAAATATATTATGAGACAAGCCTATAGCAGTCTTATTTATTGTAAAATGATACTTCTATGCATTGATGTCAATCATCAATATAAAATCTGGACTGTTGATTTAAATAATGTTGACTGCAAATAGTGTCTATACATAAAAATAAAAATGGGGATTATTATTTGAATAAGTGGTGCTAACATGATAATGGAATAACTATTATGCTTAATACTCTTATCCTATACATGTCAATAATTAATATTACCATTTTTGGATTATATTACAGAAAATTATGTTTTAAGCTTTTTGGGATTATCAGTAATCCCTAAATTAAGGTATATTTATATAGCAAAGTTTTACAAATTCTGTTTTAATATAATTCTAATAATTCTGATTATTAATTTTTTCTAATATTATAGCAATGTCAAAAAATCCCTATAGCTTGAGATGGTAATTCAAATGGTATAAGGTATTATCAGATAAGTGTTAAATAAATAGTTTTAAAATTATTTTTATTAACCTTTTACCGACGGTATGTTAAATTTCAGATTTTCAAAAACGTGTTATCTGCATTTCTATTCGCTGAA
>JAUZNC010029425.1:0-17965 GCA_034780395.1 Vannuccia rotundouncinata | reverse complement strand
TCTATTCTGTGTCGTGTATTGATCTATTCTGTGTCGTGTATTGATCTATTCTGTGTCGTGTATTGATCTATTCTGTGGCGTGTATTGATCTTTCTGTGTCGTGTATTGATCTATTCTGTGTCGTGTATTGATCTATTCTGTGGCGTGTATTGATCTATTCTGTGTCGTGTATTGATCTATTCTGTGCCGTGTATTGATTTATTCTGTGTCGTGTATTGATCTATTCTGTGTCGTGTATTGATCTATTCTGTATCTGTGCCACATAGTGTGACGTATTGTGTTTAATTTGTTGTTCCACAAAGTATCCCCCTGTAGTCTTTAATGCAGTGTTCCAGTTTAATTTTTTTTCTACAGAAAAGACTGTTCTCAATGGGAGTCTCTGCCAACAACGCTATATGCAAGCTTGCAAACTCTTCCAAATTCCGGCGAGTGATTTCGTCTTTACCGGACTGGATCGTGCCGTCTTCAATTATGCTCACCGGTTTCCCCGGGAGTTTGAAGTTTTCGTCATTGCTATCGGTCTAGCAGTAAGATTCCTCTATTTTCAATTTATCCCCATAATAATTAAATCCAAATCAACTTTTTTTTATTCTTAGTAAAATTAGGAAGGTTGAATCCCGGCCTTCAGTTGTTATTATTCGTTATTCATACCAGTACTACATTGGCATTTATATTTCTCTGTAAGTCATTTTGTGCAGAAATACATTTCATAAGAATATTAAAATTGAATCAATAACTAACTGGTCAACAAACCATCTTTGTGAAAATACACCATTATAATTTATCGATCTGATTAACGTATCTTTGGAAAAATTCTAAAGAAAATAATACAACGGATCAGCAATTATAAGGATTGTCATATAACAACTTTTAAGATATATTGAAACTACCAATTTGAGGTAGAAAAATTACAGGTCTAAGATTCTCAATTATGATTAGGACGACTTTTGGGAAGGGTGATTTCCCAGGAAGACTATATGCTAGAATTATAACAATCTACATCAAAGAGGTCCTTCAGATTTAAACATTTTAAATATTCATGGAATAAAATAATATAAATTAACAATGTTATTATAATTTGATTATGTTTTGGAAAATATTAACAAAAATTGATTTTACGGCTAAAACACTTAAGATTAAATAGGTAGTATGTCAAATATTATAATTATATCATTATCAAGTACCAGTAATTTGACCTCATTAGTTTGTCTGAATTGAATCATTCTTTTTAAATCTCTTTTTTTTCTTAATTTAATTATTTATTATTGCGTAATTCTTTTTTGTAGAATCTCTTTTCATAATTTTAGCGAAACCTTAACACTTAATTATGTATTAATATATTTTAAAATCAACATTTATTACATTGGGAGGTTAAATAATTATCTTTCCTTCCCTGCCTCTTAATTGTAGTTGAACAAAACGTTGGTGGAAATGCATTTCATTGAAAACAAACTCACTCTTAAAAGCCTTCTTTACTTGTGTGCTGCTATTTGGGAAAATGATAACATATATCTTTTAGTAAGTTAATATTTTCATTTTTCTAAGTGATTAATTTATAAAAAAATTATACCTACCTACAATATGCAATATGTAGCTATAGTAAGTATGAATAAATGTATTCAATATTATTTTAGAATAGTTAAGAGCAATCAGTTTCACAATATATTTGAAAAATCGATCAGTTACAACATATATGTAGACGTGGTTTACAAAAGATTACCGTACACATATTGCTATGCTACTAGTACAATCAATGCATCTATACAATAGATATTGTTTTTCTATATTCAAAGTGCAATTAATCATTCACCTTATTTCACTTTCTATTGACAACGCACAGCTATAAGCAATCAACATTCACCTATTTAAGTAATCATAGAGGCAATTATAATTGAAAGCTTAAATATAATAAATCAATTTAGGTACTTAATCATTACAAAATCAATTCTTTCTTTTGTTGATAATTTTTGCACCTTAATTTCAAACAAAATTATAATAATCTCTTTATAAATTAGTTTTGGATTAATTTCTTGCTTTTTAATTTCAGGAATTAACAGGCAATCCATTTTGCGATACTATTTTAACTGCCATATCAGACATGCTATCCGAAATAAAAATACGCACCTTAATAATTTCAAGTAAGTTTCAAAAGAAAAGGAAATTCATGTAGAATTTCATGCGAGAAACAAATTTACAAATAATTTAAAATAATAATCGTTATTTTAATTATATTAGTTATACTATAATTTGAGCTATACCTACTTCAAAAATAACTAATAATACCTTACTATTAAGTTATAACAGCGAAATATAAATAATATAAACGGAAGCAAATGTCAGTAATTAGCTATGGTCGTGCATGTGTAGACATAGCGCAATTTGTTAAATATATTTTGTTAAATTTTAAATTTTTAGATTTTTTAAATGAAAATTTTCATTCAATACAAGTTAAATATATTTTTGTAAATTATCTTAAAATGAACATTATCTAAGCGAATAAAAAAATCTAAACGTACTAAAAAGTTATATTATAATATATTTATAACACTTATATTTGTATTACATTTAATTAAATTAGTTGCATCTATGAATATTTTGGATTTATCTATAAAATATTATTTCAGTCACATTAATGATTTCGAAGAAAAGATAATTTATTCTTTCAAGCTTATTTTGATACATTTTTCAGATAACGAAATTAGAGATGCCCAGGGACATATTATTGCCACGATGATCGAAGTAATTTCTTCATTTTTAAATATAGTTAAAATATCCCGTTGTAGTTAATTTAACGTTGTCTATTACGTTATTAAGTTTGACAACTATAAAAACTGAATGCCGCATAATAAATGATTAACAAATCTTTTAGATAAAGATCCTTTGAGAATGTGTACAGTTAAGGAAAGAAATGTATATATTTCGTAGCTTTTAACGTGTTTTAGAATGACTGCAAATAATTAATTGACTTAATTAAAATAAATTATTATATTTTCATATATAATAAATTGTTGATTTTAAAATATGAATTTAATTGCTGTTTCTATTTATATATATTAGACCAATTTATATTTCTTGTCAAAAATTCAAATAAAAATTACGACATTTTGAACGAATTCATTTGCTCATAAATTTTAAACGAAAATCGAGTTTCTTGTGGAAATATTTTCATGTTATAGTTTTATTTTTTTACTTTTACTTCAGAATGCGCTTTGCTTAACAAGTTTGAACTTATCGTATAATTCTCTTGGCGATACTGCCATGATTCAAATATCAAAAGCTTTAAGTAAGTTTTACATACTTATAATATTCCCCTTTATAATTGGGATTATTGTTAATACATTGATTTAATTATAAGAAATTACAAAATGGTTAGCAGAGAGTAAGGATGTTGGTGATTCTTGACACGACGCTATCTTCTAGGAAATGTTCTTGGATGCAAACATGTTGTAACGAGCATTATCGTGGGTCTACACAATACGCTCTTTTTGGATGCCCAAAAATTTGAGGGACTGAAAAAAATTGCAAAGAAAACTATATATCTCTCAGCATTGATGCTCCTTCCATCCTCTAAGATTTCTATTTAGCTGGTTCCCGTTTAAAGTTGGGGGCCACGATTATGTGGTACTTTTATGATCTTTCTAGCGACCTGAGGTTGGCTTACAGCTGGACCAACGGAATCAATCAACTGGAACCCATTTTAGGATGGTATGCAAAGACAAAACGAATTATTTTCAGCCATTTCTCGTTACAAACGAACAGCTGATCCGATCATCCACAGTTATTAGCTATTCAACGTTCTCGATGTTGTGTCCCGTTTTCAGTGATCGCTACCTTCCTGATTCAATGTTTCTTTCTGTAGTTTTCTGCCATCTTTAAATTGTTTTGTTAGTTGTCTTCTTACTGTTACGTCACAGTCCTTCCCCAACGCGCTGACATATAGATCTTGTATATTGCCCCCAGTGGAATCGTTAATGGCTATTAAATATAAAGAAAATTCTTCCAAAACTCTGCAATTAATATTAATTAAATTTTTTGTTGAAATTACCTTCAGAACACAACGATACATTAAAAGAATTAGATCTCAGTTGGAACTGTATCCGGAAAAATGGAGCCGCTATTTTATGCAAAGCGCTCTTGGTAAGATTATATTATTTTATAAATTGTTGTTCTGTGAATTAAAATATTTTATAGATAATTGAAATTTTGTTATATATTGAAGTTGTTAGAAGACATTTATTACTTCTTAAATTAATATATAATTTCTTCCTTCCTTTTTTGCATGGATCAGAAAAACAAACATCTGCGAATGCTCAACTTGGGTATGAATGGAATTGGAGTGGAGGGGGCGGCCTACTTTGCAGAGTTACTTTCGGGTCATAATAAAGTTCTTGTTGATGTGGACATTTCTGCTAATCGGATATTTGACAAGGGTTTGGTATTACTCTGTAAACTGTTTAGCAAAAATACCACGTTGGAAAGATTCTCAGTAAGTAACAATACAAAATTTATGTTCCAAAATAATTTAATACTCCTTTTTAGGGCAAACTTTCGTCAACATTTTTTTATCCATTTTGTTTTAATTTAGTTATACCTAATTGAGTTTGAAGGTCTAGAAAAGTTTAATATGCTTATTTATTTATTTATAAATTTCTTTATATGAAATACAATGCCTACTTTAAAGTAAAGGGGATTATAAAAATGGGAAGCAACATTTAATTTACATTTTTAAACGTTTACAATTTTTGATAACTTTTTGTTGGAGATAAAAAAATTGTTTTTAATCAATCCTCTTTAATGATTAATGAATTCTTGGAAACTATATGAATACGATGTTAGCTTCATGTTTCTAAATGTGAACTATTTTATTGATTTATAAACTTCTAAAAAGAAAAACTATCGCGAGAAGTGAAGTGGAGGATCTTCACTTTGACTGTGTTTAACTTCACTTCTTATAAGTACGTTTTTATTCTCATTTTTTGTATTGATTAGGATGTTACAGAAAATTAACCTAAATAGAGTTGATTATTAGGGGAGAAAATTTAGCTTATGGTTCAGATTAGATTAATTTTAGGTAACTTTAATCGCGATCGATATACGGTTTATTCAATTGCAAAAAATATTTCAATATACAAATACTAGTCATTTGCATGTATAATCATATTTTATTTTATACAAACCTTGGTGAACTATTTATCAAAAGGAAAATATATGCAAAAGAGAATTGCTTCAAAGGGTATAATATCAAATTCAGATATTTCAATTCAACAAAATATTTTTGAATAAAAACTCCTTTACATAAAAACCTTTGCTTAATTATAATAAGTAGAATGTTCGGACTATATTTAGCCTTCTAATTAGTATCGAATAACAAGGTATAATTTTTAATTGCTTGGAAACATGAAACCGAAAGATGATTTAGAAATAAATACGTCTAAATAATCGTCAATTCTAAAAATATCAAAATTATCATTTCTAGAATTTTTTCAAAACGAAAAAATATGAAATAATATTTTAAAAATTTATATATTGAATGAAATTTACTGAAGCAAATATATTCGATTAATAATAAACTGTCGGAATTAAAAGAAAATTCTATCAGTTTTATTTCGGTTTTTATATTTAGATTCTTCACTATTTCTATGATAATGTATCCCATTTCCAAAAACAAACCAATTCATGAAGTTGTTGAGATAGTTTATCACTAAATTGCCGTAGACTATAAGAAAAAATCAAACAACTTTATCAAAACTTCTTTAGATTTTAAAATGTTTGATCGAATTTATATTTGCTTAAACAAATTTATAAATTGAATTGTTTAAAATTGTCAAAATTTTATTTGATTTACAACATCGAAATATGTAAATCATTTTTTTCCATCTAAACATTAATAAATATATGTTTTTATATTCTTTTGTTCAGGTTGGAAAAAACCCTGCCACAACATCAGCACTAAAATTGCTGCTTGAAGCTATCGAATCCAATGAAAAAAGTGCGGTGTTATTACTTGAATTGAATGTAAGTTTTAAATTATTGAGAAGATTGTAGTAATTAGAATAGTGGTCATTTTAATTGAAAGGTGATTTTTTTGACAGAGCTTAAATTTTTTTTCTTAGGAACTTAATTATTATGTACCTCACCGATATATCAAATAATGTGTAAGTTAAAATATTATTGTATCAATTAATTATAATCAGTAAAATAACAACAACAGGATTCAAAAGATGTTTAATAATAAAATATATATACATTTTGATATTAAATAAAATTTTCTGTGCAACTAAAAATTGATTTAGTTACTGTTTTTCAACCAATCAGTTGAGTTTGTCTTTTTTAAATTCTGATGAATTTTAATGTAAATATTTACTAGATCAATAACAATGTTAAGTGGGCATATAACTTGAATGAATAGTTTAAATATTTAAATTGTTTGTGGATACAAATGAATGTTTGTTGGAAATTATTTCTGTGTCATGAATTAGTTAATAAAAAATATATCAGAAATCTGCCAGGAAATAATTGTTTTCAAATATTTAACCCCCAATAACTGCAAAGTAAATGAATTCTTGCTTACGATAGAATGCAACATTTTATTAATTTGTTACAGTAATGTTTAAAGTTACAAACCTGTTGTATTACATTTAATAATTTAGTCATAATCATGAATGCAAAACCCCTTCTAACCTTTCCAATATCTAAACAATTTGTAATCAATTTGCCCAAACACGGAATAAAGTTGTCTTAGCCTACACAAGTCCGAGGTCTTGAAATATTGTCAAAATATTGATTACTTTGATGGGATGGGATTTTCACAGTTTTAAATTGTAATAATTCCTCCGTGTCGTCATTTTCGTCATTTCCAACATCCGTGGAATGATCCGTTGAATATCGTAATTGTTGTGATATCAGTCTTCGTATGTCCTCCACCGGGGTTCTACTTCGAAGAGAACTTCCGTTTGTTCCATAATATAGTCTCAAGAAAGGATTGTTGCTTTCGACTGCCAACTGCCTCTCTTCTCCAAGGAGCAGTTGCCGTGTGGCTGCATAACTGTCTACTCCAGATCTGGATCGAAACTTGCCGAATTGGCGGCTATACAGACGCTGGCCGTACATGAACTGGCCGACGGCTTGATGACGTTGGGATTCGCGTCTGTCTTCCACTTCACTGGCCGGTAGAAAGACTTCTAAATGTCCGCTGTTGTTTTGTATTCTTCTCAAATGTTTCTTCAATTCAAATGACCGACGATCTAGCTCTTGGTAGCAGCGATGCTGTCAGAAAATAGAGGGCACTACACTCCGATAATTATTGAAGTCTATATTAAAAAGTTCTATAAAATAACAATTACAATATATAACAACTGAACATTGCATTATCTAAAATTAAAACTAAAATATTTGAAAGTAAATAATCATTGACCCATTGGTATTTTATTTATTTATATTCAATTTTAATATAAGCTCCCTGAGAAAATAGATTTATAAAAATATTGTGAATTCCAAATTCATGGGCGTATACTCCATAGATTCAAGTATATATATAGTAATTAGTTCCGTTTTTAAGAGAGTTCGACCGATATATTAAATTGATAAAATCCTCTTATGAAAACGAAAGTAATTACCGAATATAATTGAAACTGCTGAGGACACTTTTTTAATGAGTTTGCCGGTCAAGATAAATAATATATCTAAAGGTCAAGGATCAAAATTAAAATATATTTTTATTTTTTATAACTATATTAAAATTGTTAACTATATATTTATAAAAATAACATAATATATGAAAAAATATGAATTAATAAACATGATGACAAAAATTATTTAAGGAGGTGTGTGTGAGTACAAAATTATAATGGATCAATTTCTCACTTGTTCCCGTTGTGTTTGTACCGAAATTGTCCCTTTTTTAAATTCTTCAACCGCATTAACTCGGATTGCCTTCTCAAGACGACTCAGGTTCGAATGAGGGGACCGATAGTGTTGATATTTGGAGAATGCCTTCATTTCCTGCCCAGCTTGAGCGAGCATCTTTTTTATTTGTGATTCGGTCATAATAATGGAATTACAGCTCAAGTTAAAAGCTGGAGCAGAAATACCCCTGCATGTGTATTGTCCAGACATGTTTTTAGAATGAGTACAATTCTGGTTTTCTTCGCTCTATTTTGGAAATTAGTGAAAACGATGAAAATAAATCTAAAGCAAATAAGGATCAATTGGGAAAAGGCAAGAAAAATTAAAGAGTAATTAAGTGTGTCGAGTGGTGTATACAATACCGCTAAATTCTTTTCAAAATACTAAATTATTAATCGTTTTGACTAAAATATAAGCATATAAATAATAAGCAATTTCTTAAAGAACTTCTATTAACTGTATATTGTATATTAAAAAAAAAAAATTACCACAATAAGGCCACAATAAGGCCACAAAAAGCCACAATCAGCCATAAAAGCCATAAAAAGCCACAATAAGCCACAAAAATCCACAATAAGCCATAGTAATCCAAAATAAACCACATTAAACATTAATAAGCCACTATAATCGACGGCGACAATCAACAATAATCAATAAGACAGCCACACTAAACCACAATCAACCATATTATGCCACAACAAACCACAACAAGCCACAATTTTCCAAGCAGACTACCAAAACCACAAAGAGAAATGCAAAACATTGTTGTTGCTTTTTTCACTTGCCTTTATGTTAAAAATTTAGAATGGAAAACAAAATTTTACATTATTTTTATAATTCCGTAATCGACATTTAATAAATAATATTATTTTCGTAAAGGACTAAAATAAGTTTTTAGTTTCTGTTTTATAAGTTTGACTGTGTTTGTAATTTATGTTGAAAATTTCTCTTTTAAATAAAAACAATAAACACAAATTTAGTTGTCTTTAAATCTCGCTTAGATGGTAAAGTTAGAATTGCTATAATTTATGTTAGTTTATGCGATCTCATGATTGTCTTTTTTCTAATCAATATTTGGAAGGGTGTGGTAAATTAGATGAACTATACGTTCCCTTTGACGATAGATATCTAATTATATCTCAGTTTTTAGTTCAAAGGATGTGGCTATATTCTCAAGTATATAAGATTCCTTTTATTGATAAGGTTGAATATTATTTCAATTATTATAAAGAAAATAGAATGAACACAAATACAGCATAAATACTTTAGAAAATCTAGAGAAATATTTTCAATTGTTTTTGAGTTAAAGTTATAGAAGCATTAATTTTGAATATATACATATTACATATGATAAAAATAGTCATGATCTCAATTTATTCATGATCTCTATATTTATAATTCAGTTCTGTAGTTATTAAAAAAAGTTCCTTCCTGTTCATTTAAAATCATATTTTTAAATGCAAGCTGTAATAAATAAAAATGAACATATCATATAACGAGCATATTAAAATATAATGACATTTTATTCATTAACGGATATATTTTTTCTGAGAAATCATTATTACAAATTTAGTAATTAGTAGAATAAAGTTATCTTACCCGAAATATAAAAAAATCAATCATTAAACTTGATCCAATAAACTGTTGAAAAATGTTTACCTAACCTGACCTTCAAATGCATCGCACGTCATAAACTTAAACTTGAATAAACACTGAAGCGGTAAGATGAGTGCGGACGATTGGAAATGTCAACTCTAATCCACAAAGTCAATTTCTTAGAAGATTAAATTTGATTATATCGAGTATTTAAAACACTATTTTACTGAAATCTTCGGGCAAAATGTTTTCATTTTCAAATGTAATATTTCTGATAAAGTAGTTAATTTTCAGTAATATGACTTATTAAGTTTTGAATATGAACTTTCTTGGAATGTTTTATTTCAGTTAGTATTTACTATCGCAAACTATAAAAAGAAGGAACACCTGAATGATAAAATATAATTTTAAATATAGCCTAATGTTGTTGATCTTCTCCTTTATCTTATTAATTATGTTTCATTAACAATTGAGAAATCCAGTTCATCAAAATAAATGCAAATAAATCTGACCAGAACTTTGTTTATTCATTCGAAACTATTAAAATGTTTTTAAAGGAAAAGTATTTAGTTTCAGTTTATAGTTTAACTAATTGTTTCAGTAACTAAAACAATAGGATAAATTTAGAAATTGAAAAAGATAGAATTTTGTTTATGATTCTCCGATTGTTATACAAAACGGAAAATATGAAGTTACATCTTATTTTTTCATTTAACATAATATAGCTGCCTTTAATCATCTTTCCAATCGTTCTTTCATAATTTGCAAACATAATTCCAAAAACAATCTTTTGACGAAAAATGTTAACAATTAAGTCTTATTTTTTTAAAAGAAACGAACAATATTTACATTTTAATTTAAAAATGACAATATTAATATTTTAAATTAGGTAAATTTGGTATATTAAATAGATTCAATAGGAAATATCAATTTATTCTAATCGTATATTTTAATTTTTATTTGAAAAAAATGTTGACAACTTTTAACTTATTTTAAGATATTAACTGAAAGATTTCCCTACCTTCGTAGACTCTCACTAGAGGCTATGTTCAATTTAATTCATTGAAGTGGTACACGTATTAAAGCAGATAATGAAAAAGTATAATCACCCTCTTTACAATAAAATTTAGAGTGTCACGTTAAGATCATTCTCATGTCTATAATGGTACAATGAACCTATTCAACCTTCTAAAATGACACATGTATCGATTGAATCCAGACCATTAATTTAAAAGTTGCCTCCAATATATTAGTTGTCCAAAAATTCATTCCCAAGCCTCGCATTACTACGAATAAAAAAACTATTTTAAGAAAATCTTTATTACCTTTAACAATCTAAATAGTATTTTTAAAATAAATTTCTTCAATTCTAGAGTTTACACAAACAATACAAAAACACCTTTATATAATTTTTATAACATTGTAAAATAGAAGATTGATAAAACTTTCTCGATTCGGCATAATTGGTTTTACCTTTTAATAAAACATTAATATATGTAACTTCTTTTAAACACAGGGCATTTATATCGATCGAGCAACACAGACCATGATTGATAAATTGAAGTTGATTCGTCCCAGACTGGAAGTTATCGTACACGGAGTTCTCAAAAAAGGAACAGAAAATAGTAAGTAAAACAAAAGAGATTTATTTTTTTATATGTACGACCCTTCAATAGTTTTACATAATTTGTTTATTTTGTTTCAATTTTCCTTTAAACTTGAAATATATTTTAACATTCATTCATACGTATTTAATGTTTTTATTTTCAAACAACAAGAGGCGAAAGAAATGGATGGTGTTCTGAAGATGACCCCATTAGAAGCAGTTCGCTTCTACATTGAGCAAACTGGCAGTCGACTGGTAGATGTCTTCAAGTTTTTAGACCGACAAAACCTAAATGTTTTGTCAAAATCTGACTTTGTAAAGGGACTCAAGGTATTACATCGATTTTTGTTGCTATGAAACTCCTCTGAATATGAATAATATTATTTTGAAAGAAATATAAAAAGTAAAACAATTTAAAGTATGCCTAATTTTATTTTACCTTAATTAAACAATGGAACATTTTATAGAAGGTGCTGCAAACGTAATTTTTTTCCACTTATTTACTCCTCTCCTCGCTGCCGATCATATCTTTGTGTGAATTCATTTCGTTCTACAAAAAAGAATAAGCGGAACAACTTACTAATTATTCTGATTTGTAATTAAAGGACACTCTTAAATTTCAAAGACGGTTCACCTAAATCTTATAAATCTGTTTCTTGAAATACAAACAATGTTTCATTTTTGTTAAATTTCATATTTTTGGATCAAAGGAAATGCAGCTTCCCTTCACAGACGCTCAGCTGGATGAATTGATTTTAGAACTGGACCCACAAAGAACAGGATTGATCACTTTCGGGTAACAATCGAAATTTTTTGGTTATTTTGATTATTTACTAATCATAGTCGGAATTGTTATCAACTAAGCAAGTGGGTACTATATTAATAGAATTAGTAAACGAATTTATGGTGATATTATACATTCAATCCTCAAAGTAGTATTTCTGGTATAAATATTAAACATTTTTCAAATTCAAACATTATATTAAAATTTTTTCATCCTTTTGGGTATAATGAATATTTGTGAAGAAATACAGCGTTTTATCTTATTAATTTAAATATGGATCACGCTAATGATTTCCTATAAAAATTTAGGTTGGAATTCGTTTTAGTTCTTTTCTTTTACTTTTATGTTTATCAAGAAGATTAGTTTACATTAGACCGGGGAACAAGTGAGACTTTTATTACTCCTGTTCTACTTTCTTATTATTTTATATAGTTATCATCCGATCAAATTTAGAAAAATACGTCGTTTTCTATAAATAGTAAGATATGCTTGTGCGAAAATATAATTTCATATAAAAAAAATTATTTTTTATTATTGATTATTTTCATTAAAACAAACGTTTTTTAGATTTATAATTTAGTTGATTTAATATTGATATTATCAAAAATATTTTGATAAAAATTATTTTAGATTAAAGTTCGTTTTACAAAAATTGTTTTTCATTTTCATAGAATTTTTATCAATTTTAACTATATGATAGATGTTTATGACATTCGTTTATATAAATAAAGTTTTGGGATTTCAAAATAGGTAAACAGTAATTTACTGTATTTAGTAAAATTTAAACTTACTTGTTTAAATCAAATATAAAAAAAAAAACAATATTTGTATGTATGTTTACTGTATTAATGTATTAGGTCATCCCAATCTCAATCTATGTTAGATTTCGATAAAAAATAGACAATTTAGTAACTTTAAAATGTACAACTCTTCAAATGCTTGGGTCGTCCATGGTTATTATCATGTACCTTTCTACAATATCTGTGATATCTGTGAAACTTATAAAATTCCAACTCGATTAAATGTATTAGGTATTATATATCAAAATTAATATTTTTTTCACGATGAACATCAGAACTCAATAAATTAATTTGATTGTAGAAACACCAAGGCGAAATGGAATGAAAGAAAAGCAAAACATACATGATAAATAAGTACAGCTAATTATTAATGCATGACCATAAAAGTTTATTGTCGAAACGACTGTTTGGTACCTCTTGTTCACTTAATATTTTATTTTATATCCTGTAGTTTTGGTTGGTAATATTTGACAGAAAGTGTTTAAACGATAATCTATAATATCGATCATCGTGGACTCGGTATTGATTATTTTACTAGAAAGAGTTAATAATTAAGGTTGCTTCATATTTCTTCATTTTCTAAATATTTTTTTATTCTCAAATAAATCCTTGTAAACCTTACATATTTTTGCTTATATACATTAATTTCAACAAAATCCAGGGATAAATTTGACACATTAATCCCCCAGTTTTCGTCCAAGTCCATAATTCTATTTTCAATCTGATTTTACACAGAATAAGCTTATAATGAATAAAATCAAATGCATTCTTCTTTCCTGTATTTTTATTTCAGCCAACTAATGGCTGGAGACAAAATTGCTCGGATGAAAATGCGAAAACGTCGCGAGCGAGAAAAAAAAGCAGCCAGAGAAAAAGAACGTGCAGCGGCTGCCGTAAAGCGTCGCGATTCTGTTGAATCAAAAAGTTTGCCAGAAATTGAAGAAGACGAGATTGAAGAGGAGGATATTTTTGAATAAATGTGTTACGCGATAACTCATAACTAGAATATATATTTACACGATAACTGATAACTAGAATATATATTTACGCGATAACTCATAACTAGAATATATATTTACACGATAACTCATAAATAGAATATATATTTACGCGATAACTCATAACTCGAATATATATTTACACGATAACTCATAAATAGAATATATATTTACACGATAACTCATAACTAGAATATATATATTTACACGATAACTCATAACTAGAATATTTATTTACGCGATAACTCATAACTAGAATATATATTTACACGATAACTCATAACTAGAATATATATTTACACGATAACTCATAACTAGAATATTTATTTACGCGATAACTCATAACTAGAATATATATTTACACGATAACTCATAACTAGAATATATATTTACACGATAACTGATATAACTTGATATGTCATTATTTAATTACGTCACGTTTAATTATTTTAAGTATTTGTGAATATAAGAGTAAATATGTTTCTAGTGTAATACATTATTCTAAAAATATTTTTTTGGAAAATCAAATTCAGTGTATAACTTTGTATAGATATATTTTCAATGTAAACATTTTGTACAACTTTTTCAAGAGTCTTATTAATAAATATATAAACTGCAATTTTATTTTTTCATATTTTTTCATATAAAACTTAACGCGAAGATCATTTGACAAAGATCATTTTATCATTGTTCTACATTTTCTAATTAATGTTAACAACTAAAATTATTTTATTTATTTAGAATGATTTTACTATATATATTTGAAATTAGATTTATAGAATTCGATTTTTTAAGAATAAATAAATACGAAATTTAGGCAGTTCGGAGTAAAAAAACTCATTTAATGTAATTATAGTGTTACATCTTCTGGATTAAATTATTGTCAGGATTTGTAGTGACGTAAACATGACAACTGAAATGATATAGTTACAAGGGTTAAGCGAACATTCATCAATGTTCCCAGCAAATTGTTAACTTTTCAGAGATTAATAAAGAATTGTAATTACATTAAGTCCATTCTGGATTGTGTTTGATACTTAACGAATAATTTTTAATTTAAGTTTGTAGAAATAATTTATGATAAAGATGAAATTTAGATTTTTTAAAGTGTATTTTAAAAAGGCTAAGGGGGCTCTCCGACCACTTAAAGAGGCTTTATTATGGTCTTCAAAGAGACCCACCCTCTCAAATTTGTTGGATTATCGTGTTGTTGTCTTAAAATATGAGTCCTGTTTGGTTAATAGGTCCTTATTCAAATTGGTGCCCCCTCCCCCTTTAAAGGACCACTGGCGATGGGTCGGATTTTGTATGTGCAAATAATTCCATAGACATATTGCTACACTAAAATTTGAGGCGGATGAATTAAAATTTCGTACAAAATCATTAAATGTAAAATATTAGGGTGACCCCCCCCCCCCCAACAGATAATAATATGTACCTAGCAATTGTTTTAAAATATAATTGTTTAAAATCTTTATCGAATAAAGTCTAGTCATCAAACAAGAACACTTTATATAAACCCGTACGGTCGTGTCAACATTGTCTCTTGTAAAGAATAACTAATTAGGATAAGAAACTAATCGATATTTATATTTATACAGAATCACATA
Source organism: Vannuccia rotundouncinata (assembly GCA_034780395.1). Lineage (NCBI taxonomy): Eukaryota > Metazoa > Platyhelminthes > Proseriata > Coelogynoporidae > Vannuccia > Vannuccia rotundouncinata. The sequence goes on along the minus strand of JAUZNC010029425.1, from coordinate 2,666 downwards.
AGTTACATATATTATAAGAAATTCCATAAATAGGAACAAGCGTGTTTTTGATACGGGATGCAATGTTGAGATAGATATACAAGTGTACATACATAAATTTTCCAAATTGCCTCAGGTCTAGAAGACAATTTATAGGCTAACATAATAGAAGGAACGATACATTATGTGATAAAGTGATTGGAGGCTTTTTGTATTGCGTAAATTTATTAATCTCACATGATTTTCTTGTTTTTTAGCTCACGAAGAAATAGCAGACATTTACTAATGTTTGCTATCGCATCCTTTTAAAATGACTTTGTATCAACTTTGTGCAATAAACACTCCATTTTCTTACATATTTGTGAATTATCACTGATCTGAATTTCTAGAGATGACTGGTAACAACATTTACTATAGAGCAAGAGTAGTAATTATTAATTGTTTATTTGTAAGCATATTTTCAAGACTTGCTTCTAAAGTTACTTCGACTGAAATTCTCTGTCAACAAGGAATTCAAATTCAGTGGAATTCAATATGTGACCCAATGAACAGATTCACGTCCATGGAAGGTAGGCAATTTTATTTTAATTATAAAATAAAACTCAGCAATAAAATAATAACTATACATTTTTTATAACCGCCTTTCATGGCCTTACAAATTAACATATTTTGTTCCGATTGATGACTGCCTAGGTAAAGTTTTATTAAATGTTTTAAATAACACATTTTATTTCAATTTACATTATATTGCTATTTTTTGTATAAAAATATGAAAAGTATAAATTCTGAATTGTCTGTTTAATAAGAATCTAACAAAACAATAAAAGTTTAAAACTCCATGAATTTCATCGTAAATTTATTTATTAATAATTTTTAATAAAATATTCATGAATTTGTATAAATAGGTAAAATTTTATAAAATGGCGGAAACATTTCTTCTATTATGCCTCTCTGTGCCCACATTTCAGTCCTAAGTTTGGCAGGTGTGATAAACCAGTTCAAAGCCAGCTGTCAGTGTGGAACCAACTGTGAGAATAACACGGCCCAAGTATACATCTATGTTCCGCAGATCGAGAGGTTTGTGTTCTTTTTGGGTTTTAATTTGAAATGTTTAAAATGTATTTTTTTTAAATATTCCTTAATTTTTAGTTTTATTCAACATTTCTAATACGTATTTAAAATTCAAATGAAGAGTATTTTTAAATCATTTCAAAAATAAACAAATGATACAAATAAACAAAGTTTTTACATACAATTTTCACATTTAATTGTTATAATCTAAATATTAATTAATATAAAATTTAATTAAATCAAACATTAAATGTATGAATTTATTCCTACAGTCCAAAGTTTTTTTTAATGTAGATAATATTTTAAACTAATTATAACAAAACTTTCATATATTGTTGTCTGCTATCCAAGAAATTCTAATTTAAATTAACAATAATAATTTCTAAATAAAATAATTGACGACACCCTGGAGGGATATTTATCCAAAGTAATTTGCGTGATCCATTTTTTAGTTGAATGATCAAACAGAAAACAAGATCAATTATTTATTATTGATCTTTGAGGTGACCGTCCATGAAATAATTTTATTTTAATATTTTTCTTTTTACTCAGACAATATTGTATCAAAAAACACGAAGATATTTTCATAATTTAAAAATTGGGAGTGTGTGCAAAATTAATATAACATTATTGTGTAAATTATTTTGAAAGCAATTTATATAAATTATCTTTCAACAGAACATTTTGAATTATGAAAACTTTTAATTCAAAGAAAGTGAAAAGCGTCCACGATGTGATCCACGAAAACCTTCTTCTTAATTGTTTTAAAGTGCAAAATATTGTGATTCATGATCAAGGCGGGGACGCGCATTCAATATAAGCCATTTCCTCTCCATTGATTAAAGTTCATACTGAAAGAGAGAGAGAGAAAGATGGAGAATGAGATATCGATAAAGATTAAGGTTGAGTTGGCTTGTTATTCATGAATATGTGTGGATGAGTAGAAATATTAGGAATTGTATCCTACTGATGGAAGAAGGAAAACTGGAAGGACCAATTATGTGTTCAGTTGGAGTTCACAAGTTTGAATGCGGACAGAATTTCTTTTTTGTTGTGAAAGAAATTTTCTACGCACGTCATAAGAACGCTAATCTTTATTTTAATGATTATACATATATGAATTATGTAAATGTTTAGGGGACAAGAAAACACTGTCAATGACCGAACGATTTCTACGATTAGAAAACTAAAATTCTCGTAAACATATTTAGAATACTAATAATGCTTCAGTATTTTACAACAAAGTGTAACAGCTCGTCTATTTACTCGTTTTTTATGAAAATCATTTTAAAATCTAATTTATATCGAATTATGATTTAACAATTTTATTCAAAGAATTAGTGTAAGCGCTCCCGACTGTTACATGTCAATACATGTTCATCTTTTTTATTTGCAGGATCACAGAAGGAAAATCAGAGAATACGTTTAGTTCATTGATGGCATCGTTTCTTAAAGAAATCCATAAACAATTGTGCCTCGATTCTTTGGTCATTGGAGTTTCGTTTGAAGATAAAAAGGTGACAATTGCCACTTTGTTAAATAATAAAAAGAGACAATTGCAACTTCGTTAGATAATAAATGTGACAATTGCAACTTCGTTAGATAATAAATGTGAC